>CM050427.1:12150939-12370977 GCA_027564155.1 Gymnocypris eckloni scoliostomus | reverse complement strand
GGTCGGGACCCCAGGCGCTGTAAGCTTAAGAGTGTTTGTGTTCGGGCCGGTCTACTCACGTTGTCTTGAGACCCCGGCCTGACATGCCCAAGGTTCCCACCACGCCCTTCCGCGATCAGGTGGTGAACCTGCAAGCACTGCCTCGGAGGAGGCAGATCCAGCCTTAGCATTGCTGTGTCCCGTCAGCATACGTGACCCGCACCCGGAGCGTCAGAAGCTCCGAGCAGCTCTTTGTCTGTCACGGAGGGCAGCAGAAAGGGAAGGCTGTCTCCAAACAGAGGTTGGCCCACTGGATAGTGGAGGCCGTCGCCTTGGCGTACCAGTCACAAGGCGAGCCTTGCCCCCTGGGGGTGAGGGCTCACTCCACTAGAAGTGTTGCCTCCTCCCATGCGTTGGCGCACGGCACCTCTTTGGCAGACATCTGCAGAGCTGCGGGCTGGGCGACACCGAACACCTCCGCAAGATTCTACAATCTCCGCGTTGAGCCAGTTTCTTCCCGTGTGTTGGGTAAGTAATGGGCGGGAAGAACTGGCCGGTGTCACGCTTGCTGCGCCATTCCCCCTCACCCGGGAATACGAGCGCCTTTTTCTCCTCCAGTTCAGTTCCCCGGACGGTGAACCCTGGTGGAATCCTCCAAGCACCCCCGGCAGTCAGACTGGGCGGAGCAGTCTGACGCCAGGCCCAGTACTGGTGTTAGCTCGCCCGGGTCTCCGGTCAGCCCCTGTACTGGGCTAGGTGTCCATATGGCCTGATTCCCTTTCGGGTAATCCCATATGTGTATTCTTCCACGGTAAGGTTTCCCTCACGGTAGACCCATGTCTTCCCTGTGACAGAGCTTCTGTCAGGTTCTGCTGGCAGCCCTCCTCCCTATTGTAGTAAAAATACCAGTTTAATATAGAGCTATTATTTCAGCTCCGGGAATTAGTTATTAAATATTAAATATTGCTTGGTTAAAAGTAATATTAATATTTAACTTAGTTATACTGTATTAAGTGACCGTCCACCGAACACTAGCCTCAGCATATCAACTTCGAGCTTAGGTAGCTTTCTCTTTATGGCAAATAAGGAACAAAACTTCAAATCACATTCCAGAGACAATTCTTTATGAAATGAAAAATGGTTTATTCGTAATACTGCTATTCTAACATAAATGGATTAACTGATAGACACAAAACATACATACACACAAAGACATGCATAAGGGATTTGGTAAGTAATTCCTAAAATTAAAATTAGCCCTTTTAGCTATTTCAACGCTTGACTTGAACGGCAAAGATCACGACAGATGCCCTAATGCTCTGTTACTGCATTCAGATACAATTTTACCAGTTCAATCAGCAATATAGATTTAGTTAGAGTGTACTTGCTTGTTGACAAGAAGCAGGTTGGAAGTTGTTTGTTTCCTTCAAATGCGTTGCTCTGGTCTTTGTGCTCGGGAACCACGTGGGTTGGTTCGTGCGTCTCGGGTGCTCTCGGGTGGAAACACGAGAGATGTGGCTGCTGCGCGTGACGTCCACAGAAAGCTTTCCTTTCGTCCGTAGGGCGTTCAGCTCGTTGTTCTTTGATGTTGTGCCTTCTAGCCTTCGAATAGATGGTTGGTTTAGTCGGTGTCGAGACAAAGTTCAGGTAAGAGCGAGCAGGCAGAGAAGTTACGAGCGCAGCTCCAGCGATGTTAAAAGGAGATGTTCCAGAGAGCCAAGAGAGCCGAGAGCGTCACGCCATGTTTCAGAGAGAGCGATTTGCAACTGGCGCTTGTTTTTCAACAGTCCAACTTGCTCCTCCCCACGGGCGGCTTGCCGAATCCGATGGTTCACGTATGGGCGGAGCCCGCCCATGTCCAGGCTTGCTGGGTGGACCAACAGTTCTGTGATGTCTCATCACTTTTGGGAAGGATAAACTTTATGGATCTTTATACGTGTATAATTATGCAGGGTATTACAATTTAACGGTCATCACCACAGTCTATCACATCTGAGTCTAGCTTTCTTTAGAGATCAAACACCGCATAATAATACACACATTACAGTTTATACCATTTAAAGCATGATTAAAATTCCCACATTGTCCTAAATAATTGGCACTCGAAATCATCACATCATGCCTATGAGGGAACAAGTACACATTAAATATCCATATATTTATTTTGTGTAGTTGCAATAGTTATACGTGTCAAAAAAGGCAAGGAGTTTGGTTTTCCTTGGTCCGTCCGACGGAGAAAAAAGTCCTGCTTTGTTTTAAATGGGGGGTTTTGAACTATGCTCTGGAATGTAGGCTTGACGGTGTCCAGAACCATTCCCGGAGCCGTCCGTACCCTTGCACGAGAGCGTTTAGTGATGGGGTCGGTTGACCCTCTCCACTTTTGCATGGAAGGGAGGACTTTTGGGTAATAATTGTTTTCTGTTGCTGGGTTGGAATTCTCTGTGTGTGTTTTCAGGTCGACATTGTGTTACACTATTCCTAGGTAGGATCTGCCCCAGAGTCCAGTCGTATGTAGTACTGCCCCAAGCCTGGGCCAGTCCATATCAGTGTCTCCACATGTTACCTCCCTTCGGGCAGGATGTGGCCTCCGTAGCGCCCTTCTCTGGAAGGCTCGCTTCCCTGCCGTTACGACAAGCTGTAACAACAAATAGGAAAGACCTGAAGCTGTCTTTCACTGAAGGTCGAAATCCCTTCCGATTCCGTGGGGAATGTAACAGCGGCTTGGCTATCTCCAGCAGCGATGTACTCAGTGGTCCCGGTGGGCAACAAGGTTAGCGAATTTGCGCTGGAGCGGTAGGAAGGTTGCAACCTCTTGCATGGCATTTGTCTGTCACGCACTCGCTTGTCAACATCTGCATGCCACAAGGTTGTGACGGGGTTCAGCTTGTGGCGCTTTCCATAGGACCCCTATGTCGTCACGACATAACTCGTAGTGACCGACAGATAGGGAACGTCTAGGTTACATATGTAACGTGATGGAGGGAACGGAGACGTTATGTCCCCATGCCACAATCTTGAACCATCGCTGGTTGCCAGGGACTCGTCTCGGCTCCTCAGCGTAAAACCTAATGAGTGGATGCACCTGTCGCCCTTTTATACCCGTATGCACGGGGAGTGGCTCAGGTATGCAAAATCCACTAGCCAATTTCATTGGTGTTTTCTCTTTAGTCAGAAATGTTCGGGGCTTCCAGGTAAATCCCCTATGTCGTCACGACATAACGTCTCCGTTCCCTCCATTAGGGAACGGGGGTTACGTACGTAACCTAGACGTTCTTGGATTCATGAGTAAAACAGGAGTTGTGGTTATTGTTACTTACACATTTTGTTCTGCATAAATTACACACAATCAATCATTATATGATATAGCACTTTATTGTCAATAAATATATATTTATTGTTTCAAAACAATTGTGTGCTTTTAAATGTAAGTTGCTGACAATTTTCTACAAAAGAACTACAGCAGTTGTCTGTTTCATCAAATATATCAATTCACATCATTATGGTAGTTGTAGTCCTTTTGTAGAAAATAACATTTACAGCATGTGTAGGGTGCATAGTGATTTAAAATGTATGTTATGGGAATGATTATAATATCTGTTGTACAACACCATGGCTAAAAAAATCCTATTTTACAAAAGTTATGAATGCAAGTGCAGGAGATTCAAAAAGACCACGTACTTCAAAATAATGGCAAGAAATCACATGTTTCTGTTTACTTTACAAAAACACGCAGTGCAACATGTGTCTGATTCAAAAGTCTTGTTCTGTTATTGAATAGTTTAAAAAGGCTCAAACTCAGTCTGACGAATCCTTTCCTGAATCAACAGTTAACATGCCTACTGAGCTGTAACCTATTAACATCTTGAAATTAAGCAAGCTTTGTTTACTTAAGCTGAGTAGTTTTACTGACTTGTTCACATGGCATCTTTTCACATTTGCAACATTTGAGTTTTTGTCTGTGTAGTAAAGGATCAGCCCACTGATGCTCGTGTAGTACTACTGTTTATGGATGGTCATTCAATTACGTTCTTGCAATGGTTTTAGTCAGTGTCCACCTTCCTGCTTATGACTGATTTCATGGAGAGAGTTTTCGACTGAATGTTGGGTCTTTGGGGGCGTCTGAAGAGCTGTAGAGCAGTGTTAGTTTGGCATGCCGCCCATGGGTTTCTATGGCACACAGAGGGGTTTCAGCCTCTCTGCCTCCAACCATTCAGCCGTACAGAGCAAGCCGAACACTGCAGCCTCAGAACGATGCCGATCTGTTTATGAGAAATGAAAAATGATGGTGTATATGTTTTTCTCCCGCTTCTGCTTATGATTTCATTTCAGGTGTCAAGTCAAGTCAAGTCAAGTCACCTTTATTTATATAGCGCCTTTAACAATACAAATTGTAACAAAGCACTGTACAATATCAAAATAGGCAAATTTTGTCAATAATATAAAATGACAGGATTTAACACTCAATTATCTGCTGAATGCATTTCATTATTGAATTTGTGATGGTCACGTGGACACTGTGATCAAAAGATTACAGCGTCTGTCCTGCGGGCTGTGGCTTATGACCTAGCCATACAAATGCTTCTCTGTGTAATCATCTTCAGAGGAGATTAGGGGAGGCATATTTACTCACTGGCCGCAAGCAGACAATATTTGTGTTGTTGAAGAGAAAAGTATGAAGTCAGGTTTCTGATGTGCTGCTGAAATGGCAGGAACAGGAATGAAGCAAAACTGCAATGACAAGCCATTCACGCTCATTTGTCGAGCGAGGTTTGTGAGTAGGGTTGCCAGCATCAGCAGAGAAAAAATTATTTTTCTCCATTTGTTATGCGACGTACGCCATTTGAGAATTAAGTAAACCATTTATTGCCTACAGTATCTTTTACAAATTCTAATTCACTTATTTTACTGTAAGTGGCAACACAAATGCTTTTCCATCCCCAAATCTAATTTTTAACTCTGACTGTTGTAGTGTTGTCATTTTTCGATGCATATTGATGAATATTTGAAACTGTTTGAAAAGTAATTTCTGCAGTGTTGATACACCAGTAGCAGCTACACTTTCTTGCTCTCTTTCTCACACTTTCTTTATAACAGAATAACAGAATTCTGTTATAACATATAACAGAAGTATAACACTGCGATCATTTACACGCGAGCAGCTCTTGATCCAGTGTTTTCCGTGTTTCAAAGCAGCTTGGTTTACATTTACTTTTATATATTTGTTATTGTAATTTAGCTCATTCCTTAATTTCATAGATTTTTTTTGTTTTCATTATTGTTTAGAGGCTCTAAATAAGCCCTTTTGGGTTTTCCGCCTCTCACTGCATAGTATGCGGATTGTATTTATTTATTCTTTATTGCATATACTAAACTAAACTAAAATTTAGTTCACAGTGAATTCTGCGAACTCCACTACATATGCAGAGATCCAGCATGAGCAGCATGCACCAGTTACACTTTTTCCCAAATTTCATAATTTTTCATAATCTTTGTGGACAGATGATTATAACATTTCATGAGATTTGTAATGAAAAGCATTTTTAAAGCTGTTGTAAGAAACTTTAAGGTCTCTCCGTGGTTTTCCTCCAAAATAAAAGCTCAAGAGTTGAACTCTTGCAAGTGAAGAAAGTGCTTTAAAAAGGAATAATAAAAAAACAAATATATATATATATATATATATATATATTAGTGGTGGGCATAGATACATTTTTTTAATCTAGATTAATCTCACTGTAATCTTGGAATTAATCTAGATTAATATAGATTAAAATGGCTCATTTGAATTCTGCCGAAGGCATTCAGAATATGCGTGCTACCCAAATAATGACTAAAAATAAGTCTTTGAGAACGGGTTTCTCAAGCCAGGTGGCGATTAGACCAGGGGCTCATCTCCTGTTTCCAAAATGCATCACAAACTTTAATCTCTTCCCGTCCCAATCCCACGAAAAACTGGGGAAATCCGTCCTGCTTCCACTCCCGGAAGAATGACTCCCATTCCCTCCCACTCCCGTGTTGTTGTTTTTTTTTGCCGATAACTGTCAATTACAGTAAAAATATAGTACAGATCACAGCGTGCCCACCTTATTAGTTGAATAAAACCCAAAATGTCGCTTTTTGTTATTATATTGAACTGAAAGCCATCTTATGCACAGTGTTGCACAGATTAAATTTCATGTAAATCATCATGCTAACACACACGTCTTCTATTTTTATTTTTAGACATTTCACTCTCTATAGATATATTTTTCAAAGACGGAGTTTCAAGTTTCTCAAGTTCACATGAGACCTAAAGCGCATCCTGTTTGCTTAAAAGCGCAACGTTTCGTTGTTATTCTGAGTGCACACAAATAGACGTAGAGTCTTTACAGATTCGAAAGATGTATTAGGCTACTTTTATCTGTATGACCAAAAGAATCTGTATGACCTTTAAGAGCAAGTGAGCGCACCAGAGCCTGTCCTGCAGCAAACGCGCTTCCACACAAACACTTCAATAGCGCACATTTCTCTAGGTTAACATCATATTGAGCGGCCATGTAAAGTTGCTACTACATACATCTTTCAGATGAAAAGCCATATTTGAGGTTGATGAATGATAGGTGAGCGTTTGGATGTCCTGCCAGAGTGTATTACCACATAGACCAGCCGTTAACAATCTGTCCATCACGGACTGCGTCATTCACTTAACCAGCCACACCAAAGCAAACAGGAGGAGAGCATAAAGAGACAGGGCAACTAGAATTGAGTTCAGAATTAAAATATACAGTTTATAGTTTATTTATATAAAAGGTATATTTGTGTGTAAAGTTGGGTATCATTACTATTCGGTCCGCCCACTCGATTAAATATTTTCCTCTCCGTCCCAATCACGTGATTCAGAGCGATTTTGTTTGCCATCCCGCGGGATTCGAAAAAATGCCAGCCTCTAGTTCAAGACTCGCTCGCCCCTACAGTGCAATTCGCCAGGTATACATCCGCTTAAAATATCAGGGTGAAAGTCATCATAGCTTGCGTAGTATAGACCCAGCTCCCAACCCAACTTTGAGAATAGATTAATGGCGATTTTTTTTATCGCCCGATAAGAGTCTCACGTTAACGCAGCATGTTAACGCCGATAACGGCCCACCACTAATATATATATATATATATATATATATATATATATATATATATATATATATATATATATATATATATATATATATAATATTATTACATTATTATTTTATAAAATCCCCTATCAGGCCTGAGGAACCTCAGAAAACAGAGTATGAGTTAATATGGAAATACTTTTAATATAGTCAAAAGTATAAATGATCTTAGATACTGTTCAAATTGTATGCTCTTAAAGTTAAAGGTCATTTTGTGGTATTGAAAATAATACTGAATAGTAGTGTTGTCATGGTACCAAAAGTTCAGTATTCGTACCGATACCAGGGAAAATCCACAGTTCTCGGTACCAATTTCAGAACCAAAGCAAAACACAAAAACATGCTAATTAAAAATCACACTATTTTTATTAATCAAGTGAAAAAAAACTGTACAAAAATCAATACTATTCTTTATACTTATTTAAAATTGTGTTTCAAGTTTTTCCACAAGTAATAAAAGTATGAAAAACAGTAAACAAGTTTCACACAAGTTAAATTGTTTTTTTTTTAAATTAAAGAAATGTAAACATTTATTTTTTTGGTAAATAAAGGGGATTTACTATTCAAACTAAAACATGGAAGAAATATTGTATGATTATTTCTTCTAAAAATTAACTTTTATAATTTTTTTTAAACAGTAGTAGAAGTAGAAATAGTATCACATACATTCTACTAAATAATAGTAATATATTTCTCGCACAATGTCTAAACCAAACTTTTATTTTGACAGGTTGCCGTGAATCCCTTTATATTTCTGTGTATATATATGACGCTGGTTTTACTCAAATTAAACAGTAAAATGCACATGAAGTGACTCTCAGAGCAGTTCTGGAGATGTTGTTTATGTATTTATGTCCTCATTGAGACGGCAGATGTTAAGTGTAATGACCTACTTTTGATCAATTCATCCAAACTTTGACAAATTCTGTGACATTCCTTACTAAACTGTAAATTCTGTTTTTATGACTGGATTCCGAGATTCCGTACGCGTTTTCTGCATCGCGGAAATCATAGGGCTGTATGGGTCAAGAACCGGGTTGACCGTGTACTCGGTACCACCAGTACTTAAAAAAACTTGGTAGAGTTGACTTGGAACCGACTTGGTCCCAAAGTACCAGGTATTTTGACAACACTACTGAATAGTGCTATTTTTATGTATTTTTTTAATATCAAAGTTAGAAATTCCAGTATCGTGACAACATTTTCGCATGACAATGAGCAAAAATAAATCAAGTGCGATAAATACTGAACCTCCATCATATATTTGGGAATAAGATGCCGAAATATAGGACAAACTGTCATGTATGGATTTTATACAACACAGTTATATTTAAATACTGACAGTTTTGTATCACTCCTGATGGCTGGCAACCTTATTTGCACGATTTGCGCTCAGTTCACCTCTTTGTCTCAGGAGATGTAAACTTCCTGATTGCTGTGATCTGGTGGCCGCCATCCTGCATGGGTGGAGGGAATGGGGGAGACCGTATCTGAAATGTTATATTGTAATAACCTACACACAGACTAGACTTTTCTTATTGACTGGCACTCCCCTTTTCTCTTCCTTTCGGAAATGTGCCGTTATCAACAGAGGGCATATTAATAAAAGGCCTTGAAATACAATGGCTAGGTTACAGAGAGCTGATCTAGCCACCTCTGTGCCCAGACAACTTCAAAGAACTACTGTGTGTTTTTATGACTGGCACTTTGGCTTGGAGCGACATTGGATCAACAGTAGTTTCGAGAACGGGAAGTGAATGAGAGTTTGGCAATAGTGCGGTCGGCTGGGTGAATACCTTTGCTGGAATTGATGCATCAAGGTTGCACTGGGAAGTGCGAGTAGTTGAGCTGTTTACTATTTCAGAAATTACTTGTAGAAGTGAAATTAGAAGTATTCTCCAGTGGTAAGTTAGACTTAAAGAGTGTTATGACGCAAACATTACTCCTCAACTCTATTGCTCATAGTTTTTTACTGTAGAATTTGGCATTAGCGCATTGTTAAGCATAAGTTCCACCTTTTATTTAAAAGACCAAATACCTGTCGGTGCCGATAACCTAGTGATTAGTGCGCTGACATATCAGATCAAATCACTTTTATTGTCACATCACCAACAGCACGTGTGCCACCATGGTGAGTGAAAAGCTTGGGAACCTGCTCCAGATACAATTGACACATTTAACAAATAACATTATACACGTTTTGACACTTTACAGATAACAGTATACTTTTATATGCAGTATATACACTAAATAAAGCAATAAAATACTAAATATACAAATATAATACAAATGTACACAGAGTGGTTGTAGATGTAATGGTTGGTATAAAGATGTTGGCAGAGTATTATTGTGTTAAAGTGCAGTGCATGCTACACTGAAGTCCAGTTGGTAAGAAATTGTGGTGAATGGTATGAACAGAGAGGTGTGCTGTGTAAGTGTCAACATCACATATAGCACAACTGTTCACATATAGCACAAGAGTTCGAATCCCGTCTCTAGGTCCTTTGCAGATCCCGCCCCCCTCTCTCCGACCCAATGCTTTCCTGTCTGCATTCCACTGTCCTAGCTAATAATAAAAAGGCATAAAAGTCAAGTTTATTTTTTATTTAGGTGGAAAGAAGTGATATTCATGATATCACTTTACTTTAATTGGTTTTTATTTTTTATTTATTTATTTATTTTGGTAATTTGAAATATTTTAAATTGACAAACTGACTGGTGACTTAGTTGTTTCCTTTTTCAAGTAAACGTTTGGGTTCAGTTCGTTTTTTTTTAAGAAGAATTGCAAATATGCATTAAATTGATTAAAAGTGTCCGTAAACAATTTAAACATTTATAATAAATAAATGCTGTCCTTTTACATTTTAATCAAAGAATCATTAAAAACTGTACCATGGTTTTCACAAAAAATATTAAGCAGCACAACTGTTTTTAGCTTTGATTAATAAGAAAACATCACATAAGGATATGACCATGAGACACCGGATATTACCGTATAGACTGTATTTTGATGCAGTCTTAGTGAGCATAAGACATTCTTTCAAAAACATTTGAAATAATTATACTAACCCTAGTCTTTTGAACAATACTGTAGGTGAAATCTATATCTTGTATGTCTGTTACTACATATCCTATATTTCAGATGACCGCAGAGTGAACTGACTTTGCAGTGCATTCTGGGATTGCCTTTTTAAGAAAGGATGCAGGTGATGCAAGTTCATAATTTAGACAAAATTAGGCATAATTATGTTATTTATTTAATGCTAATGTGTCAATGATGCCTGAGATTTCCGTCCAGTTCTGTTTAACCTGAATCCTTACCAGGATGAAACCAGACACACAATAACGTCACTCACTCTGATAATGGTCCTGTAATATGAATAGGCCACATCATTGCATTTCCCTCATCTCTTTGCTTTCAGCAGTGTATGTCAAAGCTAATCAGTAATGGGAGCACAACAGCATGGTAAAATGAAGTGATTAGGGCCATTACCCATGTTATTCCATTATTTCTTGCCACTGTGCCCATCCCTGGGGTTGTTTTCCATCAAAGCAAGTAGGACATTAACTCTATTTAAAGAACGTGTTTGTAAGCAGAGGAAAAACCAGCGGCTGGTGGCTTGCCAGGCCAAGACAATATGGAAATGTGCTGTGCTTAGTGTCGGACAATAGCTTGGGGCTCAATTGTGAATCAAACTTTGCATAAGACCCCCCTTTGAAAGATCATGTGACTGACAGCACTGTCATGCATTGGTTTGGCTACAAACTGAAGGAATGCTTTCTTATAGAGTTGTATTATTATCTGAAGCATGTTCCCAGACCCACTTTTCAGGCTTGAGGTTTCCAGGAATGTCCAAGGTTTGTGAACAGAGGGCTGTCCTCCAGGGAAAAGGGTCCTTCATTGTGTGTGTTTTTTTTTTGTGTGAGTGTTGATTAGTGTGACAGGCTTTGGTCTACAGACATTATTACAATGATAATGGCCTCCGTTTGTGATGCCTTCATAGTGTCTGCTCACCAAAATAATTACTGGTCATGCTAAAAGGAAAAGTGCTGGGGATTATGCTAATTCATACCAATGTGATTATATGGATGAGTAATACTCTATGATGCTCTTGAATTAATCTCTCTCTGGGTCCCGTCTGCTTGTATGGCAGGATAATCTGTTCAAATGATACCAGTGTTTGTCAGCGATTGGCTTAATGGAGCAGCCCTCTCTCATAAATACATAGAGCTGCAGTTGCCCCGCTCATGTTGCTGGATTTGAAATAATAAGCCATCTTTTATCAGACCAGACTCTTTTAAGACTAGTTTCTGTGGTCTGTCTGGCTGTTATCGTTAATCATTGTGTCAGAGCTGCAATAAAATGCAGTTTGAGAGTTTCACTGCAGGAAATATCCAGCACTGAATTTTTGATTCAACCGGTTTCTCATATTTCTCACTGATTCAAGCTTGAAGATGATCCTTTAAAAGAAGCCAAAGTTGGAGATATGCTAAATGCTTTGGTAAAACTTATCAAAATTCTGTATTTTTGTCTTGTTTTGCAATAAAAAAAAATCTACACCTTCTCAAAACAATATAAAGTTACTTCAAGTAAAATGTATATGTATAAATGTATATAGATAAATGTTTGTTTGTTTGTTGTGTTGATTAATGCTTAAAGTCTTGCAATATCATCCAGATTGTCCAGATACTGATCTCAAAATTGACCAGTTGTTCCCAGAGGAACATTATCAGAAAGATAAACCAGAATTGTAATCCTCAGTTTAATTTAACTTTTAAATTCAAATCAACTTGGTCTTCGATATTTATTAAAAAATTCCCTCAGAAATTGCTAGTAAAGTTCACAGATAATTGCAAATAAACCGTATGAAACACGTTGAAGTAAAAATACCGTTGTTTGTTTGTTTTATTTATAGAGTACAATTAAAACAACACTGGGTTGACCAATGTGCTGTTCAATAGCAACTAAAATACAAACCATCACAGGAAGAAACAACATCATCACCAACATCACAGGAAGAACAAGTGTAATAAAAGCAAGTAAAACAAACATCATAGAAAAGAAGGAGTGCCACTTTGTTAAGTCAATGTGTTGAGCCAAAGGCTAACTCTAAATACAATTTCACTTTTTTCTTAAAAGAACCCAATGTAGGAAAAAGTCTTAGATATGAAGGCAAGCTATTCCAACGCTTAGGGGCCATCACTGAAAATGCCCGGTCACCACTCAGTTTTAATCTTGTCCGAGGGACGTCTAAAATCATCTGGTTTGATGACCTTCGATTTCTTTGAGGCTTTTGTAAATGTAAAAGATCAGTTAAATAAGAGGGTGCCAGATTGTGTAAGACTTTATATACTAAGATAAGTAGTTTAAAATCGACCAGTAAAAAGTAAAAGTAAAAGGACTGATATTGTGTTTTCTTGTAAAACTCCAATTACTTTTGTTTACATAAGTCTTTTTTTTGTCAAATGGCCAATGACATGATATGAAATACTCCTACAGTAGTATCCAGACAGATTTTTTGATATTTTAACTGGAAAATAATACACAATATTTGTTAAAAATGTAATTTACAATGTAAAATGAATGTGGGTAGCATATAACTTTATTCATGATACATTTCATGATTATTTCATGAAAAATCTTTGAGCTCATATTTAAATGTCTGACTTTTGGGGTTCAGGTCTGGGTTTAATGCAGGCCAATCAGGATCTTCCACACCACACTTTTACTAGTGGCAACCTATGACCAAGCGACAATAAAATTCACTGAGAGACCTAGTAGAGGGCTGAGTGAATTAGTCAGTAGAGAGGAAGCAAATGCTCATGCAGAATAGACAAAAAAAGCAGAAGAAAACCTGAGAACTGTTTGTCCTAATATAATGAGAACTTCAAATCAGGATGTTCCTGGACTTCATAAAATCCACAATACCATATGTAAAGTTTGATATTTGATAGGTAATTTAAAAGAAAAATTCAGAGGCAGAGAAAGGAAGAATGCGGGGAGGGGGAAGTGTGTGACTCAGGGCTTTTTTTAAATTTGTAGCAGTGAATGGAAAACAAACGGTGGTAGCAGGAAGAAATCAAGAGCAAGTAAAAAAAGAAGCAGACTGTTTTGCTGAGGGTGATTCAGGATGGACGGAGGGGAAATCCCAACGATAATAACACACCAGGAGATGACTGAGAGAGACCTGAGGGTTATTTAGTAAGACATACTGTGTCTTACACAACTGTTAGTTTCATCTGATGCCTGCTTTAAATGATTTTAATGACTTTATCCATATCCCTCAACGACATCACTGGTGGTTTTCATGCATAATGCATTAAAAGTTAAACGGCCAGCATATGTTTAGTGTTGAGTATGTTTTTTTAAGCAATAGGACTGACCACAATTTAAGACAACACAACCTACTTTCCTCACATGTTATCACGTTTCAGAGTGAAACAGGATTTTCAGTGGGAAATAAAATATGTGAGATGGGGCTTGCTCTTTATTTATCAGGAGTTGAGTAGATTTTTGAAAGTGGTATGTCAGAATGGAGTCCCTCTAAATGTGAGTGTGGAGTGAATTGTGTTGAACTACCTCCCTCCTGAAACACAGCTGGACTCAACCCTTTGGTAACAAACCTTTTTCAATCCTTTAATAATTTGTCTTAACTACTAACAAGATTTTAGAAAGCCTACATTGCCTAAAATATATAGAGCTGCCCTTTCTGACAGAGCATGCTGCACAACTTCTTGTCCAGGCCCTTGTCATTTCTAGGCTGGACTACTGAAATGCTCTTCTGGCTGGACTTCCATCAAACACAATCAAACCTCTACAAATGATTCAGAATGCAGCGGCACGACTGGTCTTCAACGAGCCCAAAAGAGCCCATGTTACACCTCTCTTTGTGTCCTTGCACTGGCTACCAGTTGCAGCTCACATCCAGTTCAAGACACTGATGCTTGCATATAGAACAACCACAGGCTCAGCACCCTCCTACTTCCACTCACTATTACGAATCTACACCCCCTCCAGAAGTCTGAGATCTGCTAGTGAGCGACGCCTCGTGGTACCATCACAGAGAGGCTCAAAATCACTCTCCAGAACATTCTCTTTCACCGTTCCTGGCTGGTGGAATGATCTTCTCACCCCCATCCGGAATGCTGGATCCCTGTCAAATTTCAAGCAACAACTGAAAACTCATCTCTTTCAACTCTACTTGACTACATAAAAAAAAAAAAAAAAGTTTTTTTCAAAATCTTCATCTTTCTCTCCTTCCCTTGCTAGCTTGTACTTATTTGAACAATGCCTGAGACTTGGTGTTATTGGCACTTCCTCTGTATGTTTGCCTCTTCAAGATTAATCGCTTTATGTATTCCCCAATTGTAAGTCGCTTTGGATAAAAGCGTCTGCTAAATGACTAAATGTAAATGTAAATGTAGAGCTTACATGCTTTGGGAACGCCCCTGGGTGTGCCGATTGTCTGAAACCCATATAGAATCATGCCATGAGTTTCTCTTTCATTTCCCCCTCATTTTCGATCCCATTCCTCCAAAAATGTGACCGGCCATTTGAAAGCTTCTCTTTTCATCACTCCAGCACCTTCTGGGCAGGATGCCAGTACGATAAGAAGCAGACTTGTGGTTTGTAAGTGAAGAAGTACTTAAAGAACACAGGCAAGTCAATCTTCAGCTAACCTGTCTGCCTTGGTTTCTGTAAAAGCTGTAAATGTAATTTGTCATTGGTAGGGAGTCTAGGGACTGTGAGCCAACAGAACCCTAAATCACATGCACGTACATACCCCAAGACATCAAACTTCCATCCCAGCTGTTCCTGCCGTTTAACCGCCGCTGAGCAGTAATAATTGCTGCAGAATGTTCCGAAAAATGACTTTGCAACCGAATCTCAGCGAGTGCTGAGAGGCCAGAAAGAGGTACAAACCATAAAAACAGAAGCTTCATGTTCCATCCAAAACTGTGAATGAGCCTTTATGGTTTGGACTGGTGCTAAGATCTCTCACATTACACTTGCTCTGTCTCCTCACTTCACACACAGTTCTCCATCTCTTCACATGAAATAAATGAGGCTAAAGCCATTTTACACATACTCAAGCAGTGTGAAAATGAAGCAACTGTGTGATTGCAACAGAAGTTAAGCCTTGTTATTTCACACTGATGACATTTTGGGTAAATAACTATACTGCAGCTTCATAACGAAAAAATGAAAAGTAATTTTATTTATTTGGTCACACTTCATTTTAAGGTCCAATTCTTGCAGTTAACAGACCATGAACTATGACCTTTGCCTCAGTAAACTACTAATTCGCTTCTTATTAATAGTTAAGATAGTAACAGTAACAGTATTGATAGTAACAGCCAATATGTTGTTAATAGGCATGCTAATAAGCAAATAGTTATAGTGAAAATTGGTCCATTTACTAAAGTGTTACCATTTATTTTAGGTATTTCCTCAAATCCTGATTGAATATTTCCTTTAATGTCCAGAAAAAAATAATTTGGTAAAATAAATATGCGCTGCTTCAAGGTGACTCAGATGCTTTAAAGTTATTTTACTTTTCACTTTGAGAATACTTTAGGGTGATTCATCAGCTGCTAATGTCTTATACAGCACGCTTGTTCCATTGTCTGCTTATTTATAGCTTCTTCCTTTGATCTCTCTAATTACTTAGCCTTTTCTTTTTCTTTCCCTTTATCGGGAAAAGACCCCTGGAACCAGTGGACCACTTACAATCTGATTTTGCTGCAGTTGGATTAAACTGCTGGTTTTGTCTGGTCGGAGGGGAACGGACCCCCCGACTGAGCCTGGTTTCTCCCAAGGTTTTTTCTCCGTTCTGTCACCGATGGAGTTTTGGTTCCTTGCCGCTGTCGCCTCTGGCTTGCTTAGTTGGGGACACTTCATTTCCAGCAATATCATTGACTTCATTGCACAGATACTATTTAAACTGAACTGAGCTGGACGATGGAGTGTTAAATCCTGTCATTTTACATTATTGACACACTATTTTCCTATTTTGATATTGTGCAGTTGCTTTGTTACAATTTGTATTGTTAAAAGCGCTATAAATAAAGGTGACTTGACTTGACTTTTCTTCAAAAACATTGCAAGAATTAGATGTTTTGTTTCCAGTCAAGCTTTGGAGAACCAGAACGCTGCTGCCAGTATACTGACTAGAACCAGACAATCTGAGCATATCACACCAGTCCTCAGGTCCTTACACTGGCTTCCAGTTACATTTAGGATTGATTTTAAAGTACTTTTACTGGTTTATAAATCACTCAATGGCCTAGGACCTAAATACATTGCAGATATGCTCACTGAATATAAACCTAACAGGCCACTCAGATCAGTAGGATCGAGTCAGTTAGAAATACCAAGGGTTCAAACAAAACAAGGGGAGTCCGCTTTTAGCTATTTTACCGCCCGCAGTTGGAATCAGCATCCAGAAGAGATCAGATGTGCTAAAACATTAGCCACATTTAAATCCAGACTCAAAACTCGTCTGTTTAGCTGTGCATTTGTTGAATGAGCACTGTGCTACGTCCAAACTGATTGCACTATGTATAATCATTTTCTATTCTTAACTGTTTTAAGTGAATTAAAAAAAAATATATATATATATTATTATTATTTAATTCCTTGTTTTTATTATTTGTTTATGTCTACTCCATTTTATGTAAAGCACTGTGAATTACCACTGTGTATGAAATGTGCTATATAAA
Organism: Gymnocypris eckloni scoliostomus; assembly: GCA_027564155.1. Lineage (NCBI taxonomy): Eukaryota > Metazoa > Chordata > Actinopteri > Cypriniformes > Cyprinidae > Gymnocypris > Gymnocypris eckloni. The sequence continues at coordinate 12,354,127 of CM050427.1, read as the reverse complement.
TAAACTTGCCTTGCCTTGCCTTCTGTGCTGGGATTTTTGGAGTATGCAGCATTTTTGGTGCCATGACCCGTGCATTCTGTATTTTAATACAGAGCAGTTGAGTGGGCAAAGAGGTGACTGGCGTTTGCCAGATGGGCATTTAGAGTCTTCGTTAGCTTTAAATCCCACAGTTTGCATTCCCGACAGTACTCAGAAAATATGCCCAAGTGTAGAATTTTGGCCAAAGGCTTGAGGGTTTGGGGAAATGTTATACCTAAATAAACTGTCATTTGAAATATTATGTTATTGTAGGCTGGAAATGTTATATATTTGAGAATATTTGGCAAGCACTGTAAAGCGATCTTCTCTTTTTTGTGGCTAGAGGAAGTTTCCATATCCACTTCAGCATTTAGTTGAGAAGACAAGTTTACATTAACATGAAAAGGGAAATATTTAAAACTATGATGTGCATGGGAATGATCAGGCCACATGTGTTGATTTGGTCTCTCTGTGGTTTTCTTTTCGCCGCTACTAAGAATAAAGCTGGCAGCTGTGACGGCCATAAACCTAATGTTATGGGAGAATAATAAGAAATGAGCATAGGTTCCCACCCGTAGCGTGCTACATGTTTGTCTAAATCAGCGCTGTTACAGTGATTGGACACAGATGTGGAATATGAAAATGGGCTGTGGCTATACAGTAGGGGTGTAACGATTCATCGATAGGATTGATATATCGATACGATGTATGATGATGTCACGCGTTAAATATCGATATCTGTAGTATAAAAAGGCACCTTTATTTTGGCACTGTCCACATTTTCACATAAATGTGAAATGCATAGTTATGTGTCCATCAATGCATTACCGCCAACGCTTGCATTCTTGTTCAATCTCACGTATCAGGACTCGATATAAGGACTGCCCGAAGGCACAAGCCTAGTATAAAAGACGTTCGGGATTGTTGGAGTAACAGTCGAGCGCTGTGTGAGAAGTCAACTCAGTGCGCATACTGAGCTCTCCTCCGCTTTTTTGTAAATACCGACAAAACTACATCAAAATGCATGTTTTGGCTAATATCCTTGTAAACAGTCGGTTAAGCATAGCATATGTCTTAATGTAAACAGTGGAGAAAAAAAGGCATGTGCATCAGTATATTAAATCTGTGCTTTCATTCTTAAAGTGAAAGAAAACTAATAATAAATCTAATGCTGTCAAAGAAAAATACAAGTGCTCACTGCTCCCGACTACATACATTTTGTTATGTTTTGTTATTTTGTTACTTTGTGCTCATCAAAAACTATTCATTTATAGGATATTTAATTTATACAGTGAAGACTATGCAGTTATTTTACATTTGATTATTACATTTCTGTAGCGTACCTGAACATTTATTTTAGACTGAGCTGAAAAACCTGAAAAGCTCTGTTGTGTCTTTCTTCTATTGTATTTATTTGCTGCTATTGCTTGTAATTTGGTTATCTGTAGAAAAGATGTTTAGCACTGAGCCCATAGCAGCATTTTTAGATTTATGTTCGTGTTATATAATTTTGGTTACATTTGTGAGTTAATAAAAATGCAGATAGTTGTTTAAAATAGGTATATAATATCATAATATCGATATATCGATCGATATACTCCTGTATCGAATCATAATCGTATCGTAGAATTTTTTAGAGGTATCGGCAAATATCATATCGCTGGGTATGAGAATCAATATCATATCGAATCGTGACGAACCATCTGATTTGCACCCCTACTATACAGTATACTTCCACATGCCTACTACAATTGTTGGAAAAGGTAATCATATACACTAACGTCAAAAGTTTTGTAGAGTTGGTAAGATTGTTTGACGTTGCAATTTATTCCTGTGATGACAAAGATTAATTTTCAGCTTCATTACAGTCTTCAGTGTCACATGATCCTCAAATAATCATTCTAAAATGCTAATTTGCTACTTCAAAAGAACAGCGTTTATTTGAAATTGAATTATTTTGTAACTGTATAACTGTCTCTATTGCCACTTTTGATCAATTGAATGCATTCTTGCTGAATAAAAGTATTAATTTCCTTGAAAATGAAATGACCCCAAATTTTTGAACGGTACGTAATTCCACTTGTCAAACCAACCAAGGTGCATTGTGTTGCAATACCCATTCAAGGCTCAGTCAAACTGTTTTACTTGAAGCTTAATTTACCATGTAGTGTGTCTGAGAGGTAAAGTGGTTGTCATATGGATACAGAACAGACGGGAGAGAGAATTACATCGGCAGCTGGAGTCCATCACTAGTGATTATAGTATCACGGCTTTGATGGCCTGTGTCGTAACTCCATTAAAGGTCCTTTGTGTGCTGGCATCTTTACAAACCAACTCCTCACTGAGAGATAAAGAGATGGATTGTCTGAATAGCTGTGACAAATACAAGATTGCCCAAAGAATGAAGCTGTTCTAGTGAGCAACAATTATGCTGCTTTAAGATAACTTGTTTAAGCCAAATCTGACAAAACGTTAATTGAAACGGCAAAAGTATCAATTAAAATAATTCAAATCAAATTGAAAACTGATGAATTTAGCCAGTATTTGTATGTGCTGTGCATGTCTATGCATATTAAAGCGCTGTGTTTCATTATCGAGAGATTGTTTCAAAGGCTCATTTCAGTTAGGATATCCATATTGCCTAAGATGACAGCTTTCTGTGAATTCAGTGAGACAGCAAGACAGCTTGCTAGGTTTTAAAATAGAGAGTCTCAGGATGATGCAAAGCCTTGAAATGTGCAACTATTAGTGTGCGGTTTAATATTAGCTGTTGTTTTATTGGGTTTAATTTCAACTAGTTATTGTGTGCATGCATACACTATTGTCCAAATATGTTTTTGAAAGAAGCTCACTAAGGGTGCATTTATTTAATCAAAAATACAGTCAAATTGTAATATTGTGAAATTTTATAATGTGTAAAATAACTGTTTTCTAGTTAAAGTATTTTAAAATATAACTTATTCCTGTGATGGAAATCATTCTCTAATATGCTGATTTGCTGGCCAAGAAACATTTTATCATCAATTTTAAAAACAGTTGTGCTGCTTTATAGTTTTGTGGAAATTGTGATCTTTTTTTTAGGATTCTTTGATGAGTAGGAAGTTCACAAGAAAGACTGTTTTCGGAGTTTCTGACACCAAACTTTTGAATGATCAGACACACTAGATCATGGTGTGTCTCAGTCTCCTTTTTCTCCTCACGAGTATCTGAAGATATATTTCCACTCTTATTGTGTCAACATATGTCTCACTTGTTTATTTTTGATTATCCTGAAATGTAGTCTCCTAAGCAATGAAAGAACAACTTTAGAGAAATAGCATTTTCCGTTGTGTCGCTATACTAAAGTGCAACACAGACACTTTTGAGCTGAGTAAAGGTGTGGTTAGTGTTATTGACAGTTTCATGTCTGTTTCTGTCTAAAGACAACATGCTCAGCAGAAGGGAGTTTCACTCGTTCTTCCTCTCTCATTTGTTCTTGTTGCACCCTCACTCTCATCTTAAAGAAGCCCACATCAAAGCTTCCGTTTAGTGCTGGTTGGCAGGTGTAGGGTTTTTATGACAGCATAATGATTTCCTGTCAGAAACACCCCTCAAATGGTCTTGATTTGTGCACTCATAAAGCAGTGGGGTGTACCTTTGAGGCTTCACTTTTTGTTAAATTAAATCTTAAAAGAAACTAAGGTTAATACATTACTTTTGATGTAAACTCTGGTTTTTATGGTGTTTGACTCTGCACTAAATGCAAATCTTCAAGTTATTCATCAGCCTTTAACATCTGTTATATTTTAAATGTACACCCAAATGGTTTGTTTCTTCAAAAGTGTCAATTTATAATCCTGGTATCATGTAAACTAAAGGAGAAATAACTGTGACTTTGTAAATAATATTGACGGTTTCTACACTGAGCACCTGAATTAGCAGCTCCTGTTTCAATGGCTGTTTCAAGGAAAGAATCACTTTTCTGAATTGCAAAACATTTCATTCACTTAATGGTCGCCATAATTGCCTTATTTAACAAGTTTATAATCTATGTAATTGTGAAAAAGCACCTTAAAGTCCCTGATGACCAAGTTTTTGTTTAATAGTTGTTTGCTTTAAGCATGAATGTTCTTAATCATTATTGCAAGGGACAATATGAGAAACAGAAACGTTTAAATCAAACCACAAAAACAGTTTAAAACCACACAAGAAAAAAGGAAGTTGTAGTTCTCTCTTTTTATCCTTAGCTTACACCAGAGTCCCTTGTTTTTTTCCTTTGGTGACAGCGGCTCTATAAGAGTTTGACCCGTTTGAGACCTCATTCATCCCTGCTCTGAGACACTGTCCTAATCTCTTATTGACCTACAAATTCATTGTCCCAAGTGTAATGTCAAGCACAAGCACAAGCACAATGCCGTCACCCGTCCTGAGTGCCACAGATGTGTATCAAGGCCTTTGAAGGAAAGCGGAAGCAGCTGGGTTGTGTATTTTTATTCATGTCACTTGTACAATTGCTTATTTCAGTGTTCAAGCAGATGTGTTGATTTGTTAATCCACTACAGATTTGCATTTGGCTCACATATACATCTGAGGTCCTAAACCTCATTTCATCATCCGAGACATCTTTCTGGAGTCAGGAGTCTCCATAGGCCTCATTCCTCTAGTGCCATGGGGAACACCGGTCCGTATTCCTCTGTTATGGCTCATGCTTGTGTATTTTTAGGCTGAGTTCTTTCTGTGCTGCTGAACTAATGTTTCCTGTGGCCTTGTGCTGTTCCTGATTTATTTAAGGCCCTTGAGGGTCCTAGCGCCAAGGCACTAGCCTTGAAAGAGTCCCTAGAAATACCTCCTGGTGGTGTGGACTGGATTTCCTCTCTCTTTAATTATGAGGGGCTGCATGGACTCTGTTTACTGCAAAGGCTCAACTCCAGCGGGAGTCTCAAACAGGCTGATATGTGGAGAGAGCTTTCTGAGAATGTGAACACCAGGCAATGAGGGCAAAGTCTTCTGTCACAGGTAGAAATACTGCATTGGCTCTCAGAGGATTGCAAAATATTCCTTTTGTAGCAGTTCAGGCGTAGGAAAGAAAAGCAATGTCTTCCTAATGCTTACTGTGCTCTTAAAGGGATAATTCAGCCAAAACAATTATATTGTATTATTTTATAACATAATTAGTTATAATTATATAATATTATTGTAAAATTATATTATATTGTATTATTAAATAATGGAGTGAATATAGAAACGATTGTTATGGATTCTTTTAATGGATTTATATATTTTTGGGGGTTAACTGTCCCTTTAATTATATTTCCCACCCTTTAAAAATTATATTATACTATATTCAACATTTTATATTACAATAAAAGTAATGTTTTCATAAAAAATACATATCTCTATCCCAAAATTTGAGAATTTTTAATTTGTTAGTACATTTTCCCTTTAATTACATATTTCCCTCTTTAAAAAAATAAATATATATTACATTATGCTATACTTTAAATATTATATTAAATATTTATAATTATATATATATATTATATAATATATCTCAACCCAAAAATGATATATTCTTTAATTGGGTAAACTATTCTTGTAATTGTTTCACTTTTTATAAATGATATTATATTAAATTAATCTTAATTCTATTTATAATGTACATAATACGTGTCTTGCTCTTGTTTTTTTTTCTTTATAAAAGAAAGGGTACAAAATACCATATTTGTTATATTTCAATATGTTAGATAATAATAAATGCATTTTTTCCTTTAACATGTCACCTTTAAATGATTTTTAGTTCTGTTACTTGACTTGACTTCTCAGCCGCCCTGCTTTAATCCAGCCTGTCACGCAGATGGTTATTGTACATACCGGACTGAGCTCAGGGCCCAGCAGTGGATATGAGAGTTTCCAGCTTGTGAGGAAATAATATGATAGCCATTATAGAACCATTTGAACAGAATTATTAATGACCCCGTAGGATTGAGGCAAATATGTAAAGCGAGCTGCCGGACAGTGCTCTGGGATTCGGGTGCTTCATCATATTTCATACTAACGACTTGGGCTATGAACGGCTGCTCAAATTACATCCTGATAGAGTGATCAGGCAGAAAGCCAGAAAGACGTGATGGGCAATATGTCAGCGCTGAAGAATGGAGAGGGTGTGGACGTGTGTTTATGTGAGCTTTACTTGCTCAGCTTTAAGCATCGAGGGACTTAATGCTCTGATAGGAGAAATTAAGGCAGTCAATTGAGATGTAATTTTCCCTAATGGAAGGTGGTTTTTCAAAACCTTTCAAGCCAGCTTTCAGTACAAACACTAAAAGAGGATGTGAAGAGCCGTTGGGCTTTTGAGCCGCAGGTGTGGAGTAGAGTAACACTAGCCTGATTACTAATGTACCAACAAAAACAAACTGCATTTGCATTTCCTGAACAAAGCACCAGTGCTTGCAATTCAAAAGTAAATACTTTTAAAGTTTTAGGTAAGTTTAGGTTAGACTTTGGCTCTGAATAAATAAAATGCTGCAACATAATGCAAAGTTATAATTTCCTATGTAACTATTGTGATGTCATTGCTGTCAGTTAAAGTTCCCCTATTATGGGTTAAGAAAGGTTCATATTTTGGTTTTAGGAGTCCCCAACAAAAGGTTGTCATGCATGCAAGGTCAAAAAACATTTTAATTTTCTTATAATATGCATTTATTTTTATTAGTGGTGGGCATAGATAAATTTTTTTAATCTAGATTAATCTAGATTAAAATGGCTCATTTGAATTCTGCAAGGCATTCAGAATATGTGTGCTACCCAAATAATGACTAAAAGTAAGTCTTTGAGAACGGGTTTCTCAAGCCAGGTGGCGATTAGACCAGGGGCTCATCTCCTGTTTCCAAAATGCATCACAAACTTTAATCTCTTCCGTCCCAATCCACGAAAAAACTGGGGAAAATCCGTCAGTTCCACTCCCGGAAGAATGACTCCCATTCCCTCCCACTCCCGTGTTGTTTTTGTTTTTGCGATAACTGTCAATTACAGTAAAAATATAGTACAGATCTGGCGTGCCCACCTTATTAGTTGAATAAAACCCAAATGTCGTTTTTGTTATTATATTGAACTGAAAGCCATCTTATGCACAGTGTTGCACAGATTAAATTTCATGTAAATCATCCATGCTAACACACACGTCTTCTATTTTAATTTTTAGACATTTCACTCTCTATAGATATATTTTTCAAAGACGGATTTTCAAGTTTCTCGCTCAAGTTCACATGAGACCTAAAGCGCATCCTGTTTGCTTAAAAGTTTAACGCTTTCGTTGTTATTCTGAGTGCACACAAATAAGCGTAGTGTCTTTACAGATTCGAAAGATGTATTAGGCTACTTTTATCTGTATGACCAAGAATGACGGAGATGTAAGAGTAAGTGGCGCGCACCGGAGCCTGTCCTGCAGCAAACGCTTCCACACAAACACTTCAATAGCGCACGTTTCTCTAGGTTAACATCATATTGAGCGGTGATGTAAAGTTGTTACTACATACATCTTTCAGATGAAAAGCCATATTTGAGGTTGATGAATGATAGGTGACGTTTGGATGTCCTGCCGATTGTATTACCACATAGACCAGCCGTTAACAATCTGTCCATCACGGACTGCGAGCCTCTAGTTCAAGACTCGTTCTCGCCCCCTACAGTGCAATTCGGCTAGGTATACATCCGCTAAAATATCAGGGTGAAAGTCATGCGTAGTATAGACCCAGCTCCCAACCCAACTTTGAGAATAGATTAACGGCGATATTTTTTTTATCGCCCGATAAGAGTCTCACGTTAACGCAGCACGTTAACGCCGATAACGGCCCACCACTAATTTTTATCTTATTTGCCCAACGACTACCAAAAGATTCGCTCAACGATTCATTTTTCCAAAACCCCTATTTTTACCGCTCCAAAAGCGGCACCTAGTGGCAAAGAATAAATTTGGGGGGGTTCAAGTTTTCCCGGGTGTTACGTCCTGTGACGTAATTTATACTGTTCTGGGGATCAGTCACGTATTTTGTATTTTCTCTGTTTTCTTCTTTTGTGCTGCTTTAATCGTTTGCTGATGAGCAACTAACTCATTCATTGGCTCCTCCAGAGAGGAAACCAGCTACAAAAGCCACCAAGAAAGCACATTTGAAGAGAGAGAGGAAAGGAAGAGGCTTGAGCCATCTCTCTCTCCACATGGACCTTCTCTGTAGCCCCAGACAAGTGTTGCTAGTGGTTGTTTTTGGTGTTTGCTAACTGATTCTTAATGTGCTATATATAACTGATTCTCCTGTGCTAGTTGTTGTTGTGCTCCTGCCTAGTTAAATCTAGCTACCAATAATGCTGACTTTTTGATAGTTCTTTACTTAATATTTGTTAAATTAACTGTTTTATTATTTGTAGGGAGGAGGGTGTCATTTTTCTATTGTTAATTATTTTTCCCCTGTTTTGGATAAGTTAGGAAGTTAGGGAAGTATTGTCTTTTTGTTATTTTAATCTTTCCCTGTGTGAGGTAAGTTAGATTCAAAATTGAGTAAGATGCTGTTTTGTTTGTTGTTTTGGCCACAAAACAAAACTCCTGAAGCCTTTTTGCTTTGTTTTTGCTATTGTTTTATGTAATAAATCAAATTAGCAGTGAATCTTTTAGTGGTTGGCAGTGTTCTTTAGGATTGGGACTAGGGCTGGGCGATAATTCGATAACGATAATTATCGCGATATAATTTTCCTCTAAAACGATATGACTAAGTGCGAAAAATTTTCGATATAATGTTTATGCGCCAAAAGCGGAACGAAACCACGTGACTCATTTGAATCGCGCCACACGGACCGTTTATCCGCTCGGATCACAGTTCAAACTGCAGCGCGGCACGAGCTCACTAGAGCAGATGCGTTTACTCGGTCACGTGATCACTAAGCAGTGCTGTGAGATCCAGTCAGAGGCGTGTTCGACTTAAAGCGGCTGCACAGAATGGTCAGTGTAAGACATCAAAATACCGCGAGAGCTATTAAAGCACAGGTTTAATCTGCTCTTATCGCTCTCGCGGTACTTTGATGTCTTACACTGACCATTCTGTGCAGCGCCGCTTTAAGTCGAACACGCCTGAGAACACAAGCCAAACATGAGAAACACTGTGCAACGAGACAGTCAGAAGGCTTTTCAATATGCACATCGCCATTATTTACCATGTATTTACTGTAGTAACATTCACTGCACTATGGTATTGTGGCAGAAATGTGGGATATTCACATTTAATATTATTACAGGTGTAATGGTATATAATTATAGTATGTATGTGTGGTTAAGGCAGCTATAGCATGTGGACATTTATACTGAATGGTTTTAGACTACTGTCTTTCATACAAATAGACTACTTAAAAACCATTTAGTTATATTTTGACCATGTTATTGAGGTGCTATATGTGTGGTTTTAACTGTTTATCATTATTTAAATGTATGCTACTATAGGAGACCAATGCTTAATAAAAATAAAAACTTGGTCAGAATACATTATATATAAAACTGAGGTTGCTACAGATGTTACTGATATAAAGATGTTACTGATTTTGATAATGAACAAAAATGTTACTGCATCCTAACTCAAGCTACGATCAAAAGTGTATTTCTAAGAGACAAAAAAGTGATATTATTATCATTCATATTATGAGGCAACCCAAACCGGTTTCTTGATTTTGAAACAATATCAACTCATTAGAACATGCAGAAACTAAGAAATACATATCTATTTAGATAATTATTGTGTTAAGGAAAATTAATGGTCTGGTTTCTAAAACTTTCACTTTGGAGCAAACATCTGGCTTTAAACTTGAAAGAAATAAAGATTTGACATTTATCGTGATGATTATCGATATCGACTGATATGAAAATAATTATCGTGATAATTTTTTGGGCCATATCGCCCAGCCCTAATTGGGACTGGGATGAGAGGTTTCATGTGGACTTTCCCTATTATTCTGTTATGTATTCCTTAATTCCCCTAGTTTCATTATAAAAAAAAATGGAAACGTAACATGGATCTGCACGTGCAAAAAGTGGGCGGGCAATATGCTAATGTTTCCTGTTGACGTCAACATGAAACAGCTTGGGATTCATTTTAAAAACGACTCCTTTCAATAGGCACGTTTACATGTACACTTTTTTTTCATTCCGATTGAAAGATTCGATGGACTGTTTATATGAGACGTTATCTAATCCCATATGGTGTTTACATGTGCCGGCGCTTTCAATCGGAATGATGTTGTGACATGCGCACATTAGCCTATGTCCTGTTTGCCGCCTTTTATACCTGTCAACATGGAGTTCAATATTTTCTTATGCACACTATTTTTATGTAAAGTGTTGCTCTTAAACAAGTAACAGCATGAATTTGAAGGCATACTACTGCTGGAAGGTGTGAGGAAAAGACGGGCACAGGAAGCTGAACTTTTTGGTGGCTGTGCATCTCTAAGGAGCATCTCATTTCTACCCCTCCCTCCTCCGAGCAGAAGCAGAAGCGTGTGGATGAAGGTCCGTAGTAAGGACTGGTGGGAGCGCGTTGTATTGCTTGAATTTAGTGACCTGGAATGAAACTAAACTTCCGCATGAGTCGCCAGTCATTCACACCGGTTTGTGTGGACTGGTAAAGGGATTAATTGCCCCAGAAGTAGAGGCCGTCAGAAATCCAATTCCGCTAATTATGCGTGTTGTGGTTGTTCTCTTTACAAACTCTGAAGCTGTGCAGAATGCTGTGTGGTGTCTCAAATCAATTCGGTGTTCACAAGAGCACAGTTAAAACGTCTGTGTATATCTTCTGCAAGGGAGTGATGAATGGGCCGATACGATATTTGATACAGATGCCAGGTGAGGAGGAGGCATCCAAAATCGCACGTGATGACGTAGACGCAAAGTAATCGGTTTAATAATTTCATTCGGTTTGGGCATTTTTATTCCGATTAAGGTGTTTATATGGAGCATTTTCATTCGGATTGAGCTTTTAAACCGATTACAATGTGCCATGTAAACGCACCTAGCGCACAGAGTCGACTCTTCCTTTTGAGAGACAATGTACACAGTGATGGTCGAGACAGGATGAGCCTGCGGGCGGCGTTATCGATCTCTCATGAACGGTGGCAGATTTCCGCGATGACGGCGGACTAGGATGAGCGCGGGCGGCGTTATCGATCTCTCAACGGTGGCAGATTTCCCGCGAACGGCGGACTAGGATGAGCCGCGGGCGGCGTTATCGATCTCTCATGAACGGTGGCAGATTTCCCGCGAACGGCGGACTAGGATGAGCCACGGGCGGCGTTATTGATCTCTCATGAACGGTGGCAGATTTCCCGCGAACGGCGGGCACGCGGTGGTGACTTCCATGCTGCGGGTGGAGGAAAAAAAATATAACGTCTATTTGAAAATTTGCTTCAGTGTTTTCATAGATGTGAGCTACAAAGCGTTAGCGACCGTTCAGCGCTCATAAACCCACCGAGAGCAGCCTCACCTCGGCTAGATCTTCTGGAGTTTGCCTCTAGCTCTGATGTCTCTATAGTGGTTAAACATGAAATATATTTTGTTTTGGGTAAATCTAACGCCCAGTCTTTGGTCTCAATCTATTATTTGTCCCAGAGCAAATGTTTTTGGCCGAAAGCAGAGTCTTATTTATATTTTATGTAACTTTAATGCTGTATATCAGATTTGGTACTTTTGAATGAATTGCACAGTAACATTTTATGATGGCTGTTGTTGTTTATAAAATATTATGATTCAATAAATAATATTCAGTGAAAAGGACAAAGAGATTACTATCCTCAGCGGACATTCAAACTAATGTTTTATTGTGAATATGAGATTGAGCTGAAGAATGAATACTGTAATACATGCAGGTAATCACACTTGCTCAGTCCATATCTCTCTCATGATACTCCACATAATGCACAGCTTTTTATACAGTAATACAATAAGCTATTAATGAATCAACTCAACGTTCCTTTGTTACTAGTTATAAAGTGATGCTTTCTAATTATTAACAGAGGCTTGGGCTCAACTGTTAAACTGTCAAACTGAGATTTGAATGTTGGAAGGAAGTAGTTTGCATTCAAGAGGTTGTTTAAAGACTCTCGGTTGTTGTCTCTTTTTTTATCTACACACTTGTGCCATTGAACTGTTGTATAAATGCAATATCACACTCATAGCTGTGTGATATGGCTGTACATCAGCACATTGTTATTACCTATGGCCCGAATCACAGCTGTGCTAATATACAGCTATTTATCACTGCCACTTGTGGTCTAGCTCATATGTTAACATATATCTTTATTCTCATAATCATTTATATCAAGAAAGTATATTATCTTTCAATCCAAAAATGTTAGAAATTTAACATTTTTGGTGAGCTATCCCTTTAATTACACAGTTCAATTTTCATTTCAATATATTATATGAGTAAATATGCAGCAACATCATATTTTGAATTAGAAAATTCCTGAGAGATTTCTGAACTTTATTTTGCCCTATTTAAGTATATTAAGTGCATTTCTTTAAGTATAATATTTACAAAGCAAGGAAGGACCTTACTCCTACTTAAAATGTGAATATAATCTGTGCATTAAACTAACTAAATTAGCTTAATATTTGCAGTTAGAAATCAGACCAAACACTGACCAGAATGTTAAGCGAAATCAATGCAATGCTGCCTTACGAACACTGTAATAAATCTGTGTTCATGTTTTCAGAATTACTGTAATTATGAAATGGCAACTCTGAGATTCTACTGAAAGCTGATCACATCCTTGAACTCAGAAATGATTTGTTTCTATGGCAATGAGGAAGTGCAGCTTTATTGCTGATGACTGCTAAACATTTCAACACTATAAATTCCTGCAAAAAATATAAGAACAGAATGCTTTAATAAATTGACTTATCGAGACAATATGCACAGTGTAGATGCTGCTAATTTTTAAAGCTGCTGCCATTTTGATGGTTTTTACATTAAGTTACAACGGTCAAGTGAGAGAAGAAAGGTTTTTGTAAATTCAGAGCTTCAAACTTGTAATAATAACAAGTCGGAAAGAGTAATTATGGTAATTCTGACATGATGTGAAAGCAGCAGAAGCTCCCAAGAGAATGCAATTACACATCGCATGCATATTTATTAATTACTCTCATGACAGGAAAAAAAATAAACATGCCTTGAGGATGAGAAGTAAATGATTTTTTACAAATCTTTTATCAATATTTCATATTTAAATTCATATTTTAACAAGTACATCAGGTTGTGCAAACACCTAATTAAACTGAAGGCCTCCAGACAGGCTTTATGTATCTAATAGTACCAGTCTGAAGAGAGGCAGAGATGATTTTCCTGCAGATAGTTGTGCTTTCTGCTATATAATCGACTGCTTTCAAATCTGTGGCACTGACTACAGCCAACTGAGCACCTAAACGTGTCAAACATGTCTGCAGATACCGCTTCACAGCTTGTTAATGTATTCTCCTGCTCAGACTGAGCTCTGTAGGGCGGCAAGATGCTTTAATTGGTTCATTTCTATTCTGTTAGCAGACATCTCTGCTGAATTGCTCAGTATTGTGGATTCAACCCTGTTTTAATTCATTTACTGTGATAAAATACAGCTTTTTAAAGAATTATGAGCCCAATAAGAGGAAAAATACTAAGGTTGTCAATTAAATAAAACATTTAATTTAATTAATTACACAAAATGCTGGTTGTTTAATCAAATTGATGCATATTTGAGGAGAAAACTATTTGAAGACAGAGACCTACAAATGAGACCTACTGAATAAAAATGGCAATTTCTTAAATCTGATGTGACTCAAAATAGTATGTTATTAAAATAGTATGCAGTGTGATGCTAACCAGGCCTTGGTTGTACATTTTCCCCATCATAACCTTCATTGTCATTAAAATGACCCTTCATTTCACTCTGAGATCAGACAGCTTCCATATATCCCATCTTTACATGCTGATGAAAATGATATTGTTTGATGATGCATAATGTGGAAGGTGAGGACGTGAGGGGATATAGAGATCCACACAAAAGCAATATGGATTCATACCCTGTGGTGTTTCTGCTGATAAATGGTGTGCTGGAAAGGTCAATGTAAACGTCAGCAGAGCTATGTGCTAACCTCCCATCTACACACACATACATACACAAACACGCAACAGACACACACTTGTTTGACCAGCACCCCCCACTCCATGTGTACTAAATCAAATAAATCAGGTGGAAGGGGTGACGGTGTTCTGAGGAGCTCTCCCTCCCTCACCACCAAATAAACCCCACGGAGGTGCAGCCCGATCCTGCAAACACCCTCTCTGTCCTCAAGCAAACCACAAGGAAGGGCGGAGGGAGGGTGAAAGGCCTTTCTTCAGTTACTTTGATGACTTGATGCTCAAATATTGTTTATTTGTATTATGAACCCACAGTATAAGGCCAGGATTCCTTTAAAACGGTGTTAAATGTCTAAGGTTTTCGAATGTTTTTATAAATAATCCTCAAATATGATGCAAAGGACCCCCTTACTAAATCATAAAGGCTTCATAATATAAAATATTATGAAGACAACATTGAAGAGGTTTCTGAAAAGAATATATATTTGGCTGTTATTGGCTGCATATAAATATATAGGTTAAAGGGATAGTTCACCCAAAGATGGAAATTATTTTTCATTTTATCATTTATCATTTACTCATCCTCCACTTGTTCCAACCTGTATGAGTTTTGATAATGACATGATGGTGATGACATTTTAATTTTGGGTGAACTATCCCTTCTTTTATATTTAGCGTAATACAGTATAAGCGTAATACAGTTTGCCTAGTAAGATTCATCGGTTGAGTATTCGGTTACTGAAGGAATTGTTAGTTACTGTTATAAGGGTGGAACTAGTTTCACATCTCACTTTCTACTCAACATCAGCCACAAGTCATCAGTTGTGGTGACAGAGTGCATGTTAAAGGGTTTAGGCGTTTACATGTGTTAGGCATTTACAGACAGCTTTTAATAAATCAATTTGCTGTTGCTGAACTTGAGAGCCCTTATGAAGAAATATGATACTCCCATGTCATGTGTCCAGTGTGTTCCTTACGTGCTGCATTCAAACCTCATTACCCTGCAGTAACTCCTCTGACAGGCGGAGATGCGCGGAAGCCGGACTGGTGATTGGGTGTGGTCATGTGCTCGGTTCAAATGTTTTAATACTGTATGTGACTTTGATAATGACGATATTCACTGGTGGCAGCACTGATGCTCTGGATTGTGATTAATCCCGTCAAAGGTGCTACACTTGTACCTTCCCTGCAGAGCAGCCGGAGAGCAGGGCAGGAGTTATTCTCATACTGTATGCTAATCCCTTTATCTGCACAGCAAGGCCTCTCACTGGAGCTCCAGTGCAAAGTTATCAGTATCTGTATCAATCTAAGTTATGTGGTCTCTCATTGAGAGGCATGTTCAGCCTGCTAATCTAATAAACATTGTCTCACAAAGACAACCTTTTCTCCTCCTCCTCCTCCTCCTCCTCATCTCTCTCACACTTTTTCTCTCTCTCTCTCACACTTTTTCTCTCTCTCTCTCTCTCACCTTTTTCTCTCTCTCCCTCTCTCACTCTTTCTCTCTCTCTCTCCTCTCTCTCTCAGTCGTTCTCTCTCTCCCTCTCTCACTCTCTCTCTCTCTCTCTCTCTATCTCTCTCTCGGTTTCAATTTGGCATGTTTTTTTGGCATGGAAAAAATACATTTCTATTGTTGTATACATTTATATTATATTGTAGTTTTAAATTAAATTAAAATTATATTTTAGAAAGTATTATTTTCTAATTTGATTTACTTTTAATATGTAAATTCATTTAATTCAATGATTTTTAACAGCAATTATTTGTAATTTTGACAATTATTTTAATAGTTAGAAATGATCAATCAGCACGTCTTTGTTTTCACATGTTTTCACTTGCTTTAAACATTTACATTGTTTGCAGTTTAAAAAATAAATATAATTAAAATCATGAATTGCATTATATATTTTCAAATTTTATTTACTTGTATTTTGCATTAATTTTTATTTTAAAATTGAACAAAAAGAAACTAAATGAAGAGTTATTGGATTATAGTTAAATAAGACCAAATTCCAGTTCTTATGGTATTCTGCATATAGTAATAGAGATCCCTCACTTTCTCTTTTCTGATGGTGTACAGATAAAACAATACAAATATCTGATATGTTTCTGAAGCTCAACTGGTAGAGTTTGGTGCTTGCAACATAAAGGTCTTCGGTTCAAATCCCAGGCAGAACATACAGTTAAAAAATATTCATTCAATCTAATGTAACTTGCTTTGGATATGTTTAATATCTGTCACAATAATTAACGTTACCACTAATTCTGTTAAAATATATAGATATAGATACATGCATGAATAACTTGTGTTGATAAAGTCTCACATGCATTGTCTAACATGCTTTTTTTGCAGATATGTCTGCTTGAAATCTCTTACAGTTTTACTAACGTGTGAGGAAATGCACTTAACTAGGTTCTGACAATCACACACATATTTACAGTAAAGGGGACCTCTTTTTGCCGAGTGTTGGCATTGTTTATCTGCATGTTGTCAACACAATTCAGTGGTTCAGTGGTTCTGGTCTAAATGTGTTAAGGAATGAGATAAAGGTTGAGACCAATCTGGGACAGTCCCTGTAACTGTGGCAACACATCACTGTTCATCTGTCAGCGCTGAATGTGCTTAGCTTTTTAAAATAATGAGCCGTCTTTATGCGGCACGGTGATCATTTTCTGTCTCTGCTTGATTAGCACCTGAGCATTTGTTATCTCTACCACACTGACAGGGAAATTTGATTTCTCTTTGTTTATGATGAATAAAAAAGAAGAGGTAATTCAATAAGAATGAATTGCGCCCACTGATAGCATCATTTATTTGCACACGCTTTAGTGTCCGGTTCACTAAAGGTATTAGCAATTCACGTAACGTACAAATGCACCCACAGAATCTGTGCTGAACTCAATTTGTGTAAAAATAGCACAACTGCTCTGAATTTGCCCTAGAGTGCTTTGCTTTCAGCTGATTTCGTTCTCCACTAAATAAGCAGTGTCAAATTCATTTACTTGAACTGGCACAGCCTGCTTTTTTTCTCCTGTGTTGACTAAAGTGTGTGTTTTTGTGTGTGAGAGAAAGCAGAAAGAGAATGGAATAGCTTTACACAGGCTGATTTAGCCCGACAGCCAAGTGAACCAAGGCTTTGCTCATTTAATTTGATCAAAACACGGGATACTTGGGAGAAAAGATGGAAGAGAGAGAAGAAAAGGAGAAAAGCAATAAGGGGAATCTACCAAATACATGAAATCCCAAATAAAGGATCATATTTACTTACACACCCCTTCAACCCTCACGAATTCCCCACATTTGCGTCATTTACTGTGCTTTTAACCACTGTCTGGATTGGGTTTTATTATTTGTGCTTCAGTTTTCAGCAAAAACTATTTTTTTACAGGTTTGATTTGTTTTTGCTGTGGTTGGGGTTTTTGTTTGGTCTTTCCTGTATCTGAGCTCATTATATCCAGTCACCTGCGAGCAAACGCCCTCGCCTAGATACAAAAAATAATAAATCAAGATTCATCTCATTTTCATCATTTTGAAAGAAGACCTACTATGAGGGATTTACCTCATAAGAACAGCGCGATCTGACATGGCTTTATTCAGCAGATCAGTTCTGTCATTTAATCTTACCTACATTAGTTAACGTGTTATTTTTACATAAACATGTACGGTGGGGATTTTACTAGTTGGGCTTTTCCTGAACATCTTGCCAAACTGAAATGCATAGTTTAGCTTTTAAGCTTTTTTAGTTTTCAGATATTTTGCAGAGTATTTCTATTTGTTAACCAAAGAAAGTTAAATTTTTTATAAAAAAATATTTAAGTATTACAGTTGTTTTAAAGCTAAAAGGCTAAACTATTATATGTTTGACTCAAATTGAAAGAATAAAGAGTTTAATTTCTATTAAAGTTTATATGGATTTGAATAACTAAGTTATTTGTTGAGTAACCAAAATACTTTTCAGACAGAGTAATTAGTAAAGTAATTTAAATACAATATTGATGATGTAATTAGTAACTGTAATTAATTACTTTTTTAAAGTAACTTACCCAACACTGGCCACGACACATTAAAGAGCCGCAAAATGGTATTTATTGTTTGAATTTCTTAAATAAAATGACAGAATTTGAAGCTGAGACTTTGTTTTTTATACCAGAAGTAACTTGCTCTGTCTTGTCTGTTGGCACATTGTCAGTTTTTTATTGCTCCGCGAATGTATTTTTCACTTGAACATGATGTGTGGTTTGAAAGCGGCATGGCTTGTTGGACATAGCAGGAGTAACTAATGAGGCGAGTTTTTCCTCATTGGTATTGTACTAATTTAAATCATTATGCTTTAAAGATATACATTTATTTTTAAAATAACTACCACATATGGAATCTTGAGACTCAGACCTTTCCAACTATATGTATTTTGTCAAGATTATAAAACGTTTTGATTCTAAAAGACCATAATACATTTTGTATTATGACACCCCCGATAAGGGGGAGGAGACCGCTAAAACATTTTGAAGTACCATTTCTATGGTAACGCAATATCTGATTTCAAAATGGTGTTACAGGATGCATTTTGAAATGTTAAGCTTTCAAATGGTATATAACTTATGATGATTTCTAAAACGTGTGATAGGGAAAAAGGCAATGAAATAAAGAGTTTTTGTGACAAAGGTCAGAACTCCTGTTATGACGTAGATTTATCATAGACTCTTGGTGCACTCTTGTCATAAACAAATCTATTAGTGTCACTACATAATTTGTAACAACAAAAGTTTGTTATGATTACATTAGGATTTAATTGTAATATAGTGAAGTAAACTTAGGTGTCCCGTATACGGGACGGTGACAGTTAACTATTAGTACAAAAATGACTTATTACATGATGGTCTCCCAACCTGGTCAAGCTGGTCTTTTGGCTGGATTTAGAAAGAGTTTAGTCAGTTTTCAGCTGGTCAGACCATCTTAAACCAGCAAACTAGCATTCGGTTTTTTTTTGAGCAGGCAGTGTATATTACATATATAGGCTACAACTCAATAAACAGTATCCCATTCCCATCTCTGTGTGATTATGCAGTGTAGATTTGAGGGAGGTCAAGGCAGGCCTGTGGTACGTGCGATATGAAATGGCAGTGTCTCTGGAGACAGACTTTAATGGGACATCACTCTCTCTGTTGGAGAACGGAGAGGCACAGCTGTTGCATACACACTCCAACACACTACACAGGAAGATGAGACTGTGGTTTCATAACTCATGGCCTTTTGAAGAGGAGCGTGCCCTCTTCAAACATCTGTCACATTTCAGACAAGTACATCAATCCAAGCAGACACTTTCACTGTAGTTCCATTGTACTGTGATTTTAGAAGTGTTCAGTAAATATTCACTTCATCATCAAAATAAATCATCAGGGGATGTATTTCCATGCCAGCTGATTAACCCATGAGATGAGTGCGGTTTCCATAGAGACACAAAGTCAGTTGATAAATCGTAGCCATTTTCATTGGAAGAACCCTCTGGCTTGCGCTCGGCTGTGAGCTTGCTGATTGGTTAGTCGGTTGCTGTAAGGCACAGATGACAAACCATTGACCCAGGGAAATTGCTTCCTGTTCATCTGCCCCCAAGACCGGTCATAATGAAACCCTAAACAGTTCATTAGCTGACTGTAAAGGGCATTATTTGATCCTGGGGGCGTCTTCCTCTCATAGGGATATGTGGATACATTGAGGATCAGTTTTTCTCTTCACAGCAGGCTGCTCTCTTCACTCATCCTTCTGTTCTCACCCAGACACATGGCCTTGTAGCATCCAGACTCAAGATGGCCAGCTTTCTCTTCTTCTCTCACTATGAATTGGCCTCAGTCTGGTGACGAGGAGGGGGTTGGGCAGAAAACTGTGCCCTGATTGTTGTCATATTGGTCAGTTTGTTAAACTGAAGAATGTTGTTGCACATTAGCTGGAGTGTTGCATGTCAGGATTTAAATGTTGGAATCTGGCTAGTTTAGCAAGAGTCTAATGTCCTATGATAATTTATGTCATGACATTTGAGACATGTTTTTTTTTTTAAACATGTATTGATTTTTTTCTTTTCAGTTATAATCAATATGGACTAGAGCTTTCAAGCTTCAAAAATGATACAAATGCATCATAAATATTGTGTATAGTACTGTTTATGGGTGGGCGATATTCTGGTTTAAATTTGTCAAGCGGTAGATATCTGGAACTATCGTCTTTATTGCGGTTACTACTAGTTGCTGTGCTATGTGGTCACGAAAAATTATCGTTTGCATGCGTTTTTAAGCATTGTGGTTTAAAAACAGGTGATTTTAAGCTATTGAAATTGTGATGTGATGCGCAGATCAGTTCTCACATCACTGTTATCTAAATCGGAGAAAAATATAGGTGTGGGTGGGTGGTGGGTGGGCGGATAATTTATTTAAAGAATTATTTTTGCCGCTTAATAGGCCTTAAATTCACACACTAGTGTGTGTCAAAATGCCTGTCTTTTCAAGTATCCTTGTAAACACAGTAATTTAGGTCTTAAGTGAAAACAAACAGCTGAGAAAGAAAACGTGTAACAGTATATTGGATCTGGGCAGCTCTTAAAGTGACAGCGGTCTAATATTCCTGCTGTCTGTCACTCATGTTAATCAAACAACAAAAGAGAGAAAATCTCTCACTGCTCTTGACTTAAAGACTTGTATAAATTTAATAAGAATAAATATACATTTGATTTAATAGAATTAAATTACTTTATTCAATGTCTTTTCCTCTATTGGGCCGAACGCTTCTAAGAACGGTCAGTTACGGTTCCAGTTGTATCTCCACGTGAGCCTGGTACGGCGCAGCACGATTACAAACCGTTCTCCGAATTCTCAGCACGGTTAGACAACGCGTTTGCGTAACGCCGCCACTCAGGATCTGTCACTTGTCTGTTGCCTGGCTGCTAGTTTCTCCATAGTGCAGAGCGCGCGATTTTGAGCAATGTAAACACTAATTAGTAATAAAATCTAAAGAAATTTCTAATCATCCTCCATAACGCGGTGGTTATTTACACCTCATATCATATGTAAACACTTGTGTTACTACGGCAACGACTGACGCATTTCAATTGCATTCCAAAGAAATCCGTAATCAGCCCCGCAGTGGAAAAACGAAACCATAACTGTGCCGGCTGGCTCGGATCAGCAGGGAATGGAATGGTTATGAAAAGAGAACCGTTCAGTTCGATGGTGGAAAAGATGTTACATTTCTTATTTATTCTGTAATTTTGTCCTTTTGCTTGTAATTAGTTTCTTCTTATTTAATCACTGACTGTTTACTTGTCTTCAGTGAGCTTGAGTAATTTTTTTTGGGGGTGATACTGACACAATTGGCAAGAATCATACAATTTCTATGGTATCAAAGATTTTGATATCATAAAGACCTTATATAAAGCAAAAATAATTGTATTGAAAAAATATTTGTTACCGTGAAATAAAATTACTCATATATTGTGATTTTGATTTTGGTCATTTCACCCAGTTCTAGTACCGTTAAAAGATTTGAGGTCACAATGTTTTTGAAATAAGTCTAATATTGTGAAATATTGTTACAATTTAAAATATCTCTTTCCTATTTATTCCTCTGATGGCGAAGCTGAATCTTCTGCAGCCGTTACTGCAGTGTTCAGTGTCAGCTTTACGTAACCGGTTGTGATTTACGGTCAGTCTGGTTTAAGAAAATATTCCTAACATATCACATGATCCTTCAGAATTTATTCTAATATGCTGATTTAGTGCTCAATAAATATTTTTTATTATAAATGTTGCAAACAGTTGCTTGATATTGTTGTGGAATTTGATAAATTATGATTTATTTTTACAGGATTCTTTGATGAATAGCAAGTTTAGAAGAATAGCATTTGAAATAGAAATCTTATGTAACATTATGAATATCCTTGCTGCCACTTTTGATGAATTTAATATGTCCCTGCTGAATAAAAGTCTTAATCTCTTTTTAAAAAGTCACACTGACCCCAAACTTTTAAACAGTAGTGTATGACTGAAGTCTTCTGCCACCAGATCATTGTTTCACTGAGAAGGAATCATTCAGACTGCATTTGTAAACTGGATCACATGATTCATTGAAAAGATGTGACTCAAAATAACTATTCATTCATGAATCTAAAATTGCTACTTTTCTCATGAACTCATCATGAGCATGGTGGTCAAATGTCAATATTTTCAGTGAATAGTGGTCTATTTCACATGACTTCAGATGGAGGACTTGAAATGAAGTGCATGATTTGTTGGGTCCCTTTGTAATTTTGGAGCTTTTTCATTACTCCAAGCCATTCTATATATAAAAATTATAATTTGCATTTGTGTTCCAAAGAAATCTATATGGGTCTGAAATGACATTCACAAGAGTAATGACAACACTTTTTTTTTGTTGGGAGAATTATCCTTTAAATCATTTAAAAGTGCCCCGAAGCAGACTAAGCTTCCTGTCACAGTGAGTGCAATGTAACAACAGACGACCCCCCCCCAGTGTCCAGCAAAGAGCCAGAACGCGGCATATGTCGATTGTGTCATTCTCCTCTAACGTGGCCAAAGAGAAGCTGTGAAACCGTTGGTGTTTTATAAGCTAATGGCCTCTTGATTGACACCTATGAAAGCTTTATTATTCTAACAGATTCCTGCTGCAAATATTTCAGCATTTTACGCTACAAAGAATGCCGACGATTTCCATAAGAGGTTACAAAATACTGCAGTAATACAATGTTCTTTTTTTAGAGTGCGCTCCCGGAGATGAGTTATTATCAAAGCTTCTGTCAGCAGAAAAACTGATAATAACAGAGCATCCACAAAATTCCTTATTGCATTACTCCTGCTCCAGTGCAATTATTTATTCAGGAGATGCCGCTGGCGTTTGCATGAGAATCTTTTACCGGAAGGGTTCTCAACAGCAACCCAGCTGTGCTTTTCCACAAAGTCCCACCCTCTCCTCTGTGACCCCTGGGGAGGAAAGTCTTTGCGGCATGGTCGTCTGTAACTATAAAGTAACTTTAAGCCAAATATCTGTCTGTATGTTATTTTTTCCACTCTTTTTGTTTAACCTTGGCATTGAGATGCAGTGAATTTATAGGCACAGATATACTAAAGGATCCAGATGGACACAGTTCTTTCACATGATCTGGTGATCTGGATCTTCATTCGTAATGACTCTGGCAAAGAAGTGACCAATGGCTTGTCCAAAGTGTTGCCAAGGACCACAGTTGCTCATCTCGGTCTGGGACTACAGCCTTTCCAAACACATTCCCCCATCAAATGGCTTTTTCAGTGCCTTATTTTTATTGTATATAGCATGAAACACACAATCTGAGCATTCCTTGTGAAGGAATCGCTTTTTAAGTATTTTTTTTTCATTCTAACATTTCAGTGAGATTAGTCCCACATTTCTTAGACTATAGTTTATAAGCTGTGATGGATTTAGCTATATTATAAAAAGTTGTAGAGACTTCAGGATGGGGCACAACCCAAAACAGTCTAGCAATCACATCTTGCTTAAACACCTCTGATCACCTTAGCAAATGCATGGCGACCCTTGGCAGTACAAAACCAGTTTAGTGGTTTAAATCTCTCTTGATCTGCATGTTATACTCCTTGAAATACAATCATTAGAGGATATCATTGCACAAACTATCTTCAGATCACAGTTGCTATAGTTACTCTGGAGCACGTTTGTGAGGATCTAGATAAAGTTCTTGGTGCTTGTTCCTCAGAAGGAAATAGATGCAGGTGCTCACATGCATTTTAGCTGATGCTTGAGATGTGTTCATGCTGATAGACTCATAAGCGCTCTGCTACTGGGAAAGGATGATCCATTGTCTTCATTAGACCATGAATGCAGTAATGATCTGCTTCTGCTTGGGTTCTGTGTAGTTTTTTTCTCTACACTCTTAAGAAAAATGGTTCTAAACATTACTTGTTTTAATATTTTTTTGTGACTGGGTATGTTTATACATAAACTCAAGTGATAATTTAAAAAGTCTTACAATATGAATTAGAAATTAATTGTCTCTTTTACTTATTTAGTGGAAAAGAGAAAAGTTTTCCAAAGCTTAGCAGAGCTGCACACACTTAGGCTATATGTGGCCAAAAACAAAAACAAAAAGATAAGAACATGTTTGTTTGGAAACCGGTTTCAATTTTAAAGTTAAATTTGTATTTAAATTTAAGAATGAAATAATTTACCTGTTGAGAGTGTGCTGAAAGTCTGTGCACAGTAGGGGTTGAACGACTTCTGATTTTTTAAAGTCGACTTGTGTGTGATGAAAGTCGATGTCGACTAGTCGCTGATGACGTCATTAATGAACAAATAAGTCTGGAGCTGTGACAAACACCTTGTGCACAGCTATGAAATATGACACTGCGCTGCCCACATAACTATTGCACCTATAACAACTTATTTTTATCAGTTCTTTCGTCTTTGGGTCGTTATATTTCTCACAGATTCCTGCTCGTTCTAAATCAGATACAGATAAGTAGTACAGTAAAGATTTCATTGATATGAATGAATGCATTAGTGAGAGCGGTTGCATGTGTGAATTAATTCTACCTGCCAGCATCTCTCTACTAGTAGTGAAGCTGTGGGATTTAGTTATTAAGAAATATATGCTTGAACTTTTCAGTTTCTAAGCTAATTTACAGAGAAATCACAGAATAGTGTTGACAATACATTTTCGCGCTGAATGATTCTGTGCGTGCGATCTGCGCTTGACGTATTGTACGTGCTACTGTCTTTAGCCAATGTTTGTGCGTTACAGTGCAGCAGCGCATTAGATTTGAACGTGATTAACTTACCTGTACAATAAGCTGTTTAAAACGTGCATTCTGCCGTTCAATTTCAAGCATCCAGTAATATAATCACACATGTCTTGTGGAGCGCATTCAGAGTATGAATTAGTTTGTAATTTTAACTGTTTGGAAATGGAGCGTAAATGTGGATTTATTATCCTATTGCGCCTTCTATAGGACCAGCGACTAGTCGACGTCAAGCTTAAAGCGTCATGGCAGAGCACTGAATTCAACTAGTCGAATAGTCTGTGCAACCCCTACTGTGCAGTTGATCACTGAACTCCAGAAAACCAGATATTAAGTACTTTGACAGTTACAGATTTGAAAAACAAAAGGGCGGGAACAAAGAACCCTAAACTCTAACAAAGAACAATTTCGGCATAAAAGGGTTCTTCAAAATGCTATGGTTCTAAATGAAACCATTACTGCATGTAAAGAACATTTAAAGAACCATATTTTTTTAGAGTGTATAATATAATGCTTATGTAACCAATTGTGATTTATAGTCAGTCATTGGTAAGTTTGAATAAAAGTATCTGCAAATTTTAGGATTGCACGTCAAGATGTTCTGCATATTGAGCTCCCTTGCCGAATCTAATCGCCCTCTCTCTGTTTCCCTGCAGGCAACAATCACCAGAGCCAAACAAGTGTTCAGGTAGGACTTGTTTGTCTTTTTTTGTACTGAGAACTGTACAAGACTTGATTTTTTATAATCTGCTTGTGTTTTTACAGCTTTTGGGGGATTTCCCTCCAAGTATATTAACACATTTGAGGTTTATGTGGTAGGTCAGTCAAGTCACTTTTATTTATATAGCGCTTTTAACAATACAAATTGTAACAAAGCACTGCACAATATCAAAATTGTGGCAAATTGTGTCAATAATGTAAAATGACAGGATTTAACACTTAATTATCAGCTGAATGCATTTCATTATTGAATTTAGTAATGGCATTGTCCAGCTCAGTTCAGTTTAAATAATATCTGTGCAATCAAGTCGATGATATTGCTGGAAATTAAGTGTCCCCAACTAAGCAAGCCAGAGGCGACAGCGGCAAGGAACCAAAACTCCATCGGTGACAGAATGGAGAAAAAACCTTGGGAAAAACCAGGCTCAGTCGGGGGGGCCAGTTCCCCTCCGGCCAGACGAATCAGTAGTTTGTTCCAACTGCAGCAAGGTGTTTTCTAATTGAATCCAGTTCAAAATGTTAGCAATTTTTTCTTATGATTTCCATATTTGTATTCTTACTAAGACACATAAAGAAAGCTTAGAGCAAGTATTTGACTCACAGGCTATCATGAGTGTAGATTATGATTTGGAGAGTAAATAATTTAGCATGAGATGCTGGTAAATGAAGAATTGACCACAATAGGATTCTTAAAATAGCATGCAGATAATGCTACACTTTTAATGATTCTTTCTGATATTAATAAAATAAAATAAATAAAAAATGATATTAAATGAAACGGTTACCAAAAACAATTAAATGTTTTATTTGTTTATATTTGACCATTAGCCAGCATCAGTGAACCGTGAACATGTACATGTGTTGTTATTATTATTTGTGACCCTGGACCCCAAAACCAGTTATAAGTAGCTCAGGTGAAGTATCTCACGGTGAGATGTACTCACAAGTGAGTACACCCCTCAAATTTTTGTAAATATGTTATCATATCTTTTTATGTGACAACACTGAAGAAATGACACTTTGCTACAATGTAAAGTAGCGAGTGTACAGTTTGTATAACAGTGTAAATTTGCTGTCCATTCAAAATAACTTAACAAACAGCCATTAATGTCTAAACCACTGGCCACGAAAGTGAATTGGGCCCTAAGTGTCAATATTTTGTGTGGCCAGTGACCACCATTATTTTCCAGTACTGCCTTAACCCTCTTGGGCATGGAGTTCACCAGAGCTTCACAGGTTAACACTGGAGTCCTCTTCCACTCCTCCATGACGACATCACAGAGCTGGTGGATGTTAGAGACCTTGCACTCCTCCCCCTTCCCGTTTTAGGATGCCCCATAGATTACCTTTACCCTCAGCTTCTTTAGCAAGGCAGTGGTCGTTATCATTTTGGAATACTGCCCTGCGGCCCAGTCTCCGGAGGGAGGGGATCATGCTCTGCTTCAGTATGTCACAGTACATGTTGGCATTCATGGTTCCCTCAATGAACTGTTGCTCCCCAGTGCTGGCAGCACTCATGCAGCCCCAGACCATGACACTCCCACCACCATGCTTGAATGTAGGCAAGACACACTTGTCTTTGTACTCCTCACTTGGTTGCCGCCACACACGCTTGACACTATCTGAACCAAATAAGTTTATCTTGGTCTCATCAGACCACAGGACATGTTTCCAGTAATCCACGTCCTTAGTCTGCTTGTCTTCAGCAAACTGTTTGTGGGCTTTCTTGTACATCTTCTTTAGAAGAGGCTTCCTTCTGGGACGACAGCCATGCAGAACAATTTGATGCAGTGTGCGGCGTATGGTCTGAGCACTGACAGCTTAACCCCCACCCCTTAAACCTCTGCAGCAATGCTGGCAGCACTCATACGTCTATTTCACAAACACAACCTCTGAATATGATGCTGAGCACGTGCACTCAACTTCTTTGGTCGACCATGGCGAGGCCTGTTCTGAGTGGAATCTTTCCTGTTAAACCGCTGTATGATCTTGGCCACCGTGCTGCAGCTCAGTTTGAGGGTCTTGGCAATCTTTTTATAGGCAACGCCATCTTTATGTAGAGCAATAACTCTTTTTTCAGAGAGTTCTTTCAAAGTTCGCTTTCGAAGTTTGCCATGTTGAACTTCCAGTGACCAGTATGAGAGAGTGAGAACGATAACATCAAATTTAACACACCTGTTCCCCATTCACACCTGAGACCTTGTAACACTAACGAGTCACATGAGAGTGGGAAGAGAAAATGGCTATTTGTGCCAAATTGGGACATTTTCACTTAGGGGTGTACTCACTTTTGTGGCCAGCGGTTTAGACATTAACGGATGTGTGTTTAGTTATTTTTGAGGGGACAGCAAATTTAAGTGTCATTTTTTCAGTGTTGTCGAATGAAAAGATATAGTAAAATATTTACAAAAATGTGACGGGTGTACACACTTCTGTGAGATACTGTATATGTGTAGCAATAGCCAACAATACATTGTATGGATCAAAATGATAGATTTTTCTTTTATGCCAAAACTCATTAGTATATCCAGTAAAGATCATGTTCCATGAAGAATTTTTTTTAATTTCCTACCAAAAATATATCAAAATTAACTTTTTGATCAGTAATATACATTGCTAAGAACTTCGTTTGGACAACTTTAAAGGTGTTTATGCACTCTCAGATTCCAGATTTTCATATATTTCAATAGTTGTAGCTCGGCCAAGTATTGTCCTATCTTAACAAACCATACATCAATGGAACTCTTATTTATTCAGCTTTCAGATGACGTATATATCTCAATTCCAAAAACAAATTACCCTTATGACTGGTTTTATTGTCCAGGGTCACGTTTATTTTAAATTCTCAGAGGTACAGTATCTCACAAAAGTGAGTACACCCCTCACATTTCGGCAATCGATTTAGTATATATTTTCAAGGGACAATACTATAGAAATTAAACTTGGATATATTTTAGAGTAGTCAATGTGCAACTTGTATATGAGTAAAGATTTACTGTCCTGAATTATTGTCAAATTTGGGGGCAACAAAACTGAGTACACCCTAAGTGATAACAGCTATACATCGTTTAACCATGCAAAGCCACATGTCCTATTCATCATGTTCATGTTTTGTCTGCTTGACAGGACCATACAAATGTGTGTATCTTGTTTTAGAGCAGTTAAAAGCAGGTTCTTTGAGTACAATTAATCTCATACTGACCACTGGATATTCAACATGGCACCTCATGGCAAAGCACTCTTTGAGGATTTTAAAGTTAGAGTTGTTGCTCTCTACAAAGATGGCCGAGGCTATAAGAATTTCGGTAACAGCCTGGAACTGAGTTAAAGTACAGTGGCCAGGGTCATACAGAGGTTTTCCAAGACTGGATTCACTTGTAACTGGCCTCGCAAGGGTCGATCAAAGAAGTAAAGTCCTTGTGCTGTGCATCAGGTGCAGAAGCTGGCTTCAAAAAACAGACGCATGAGTGCTGCCAGCATTGGTTTAGAGGTTGCAGAAGGGTAAGGTCAGCTTGTCAGTGCTCAGACCATACGCCACACACTGCAACAAGTCGGTTTGCATGACCGTCGTCCCAGAAGGAAGCCTCTTCTGAAGCTGGCTCACAAAAAAACAGTTTGCTGAAGACAACCTGGCCAAGAGCCAATTATGGAGGAGTGGAAGAGGATGCCAGCAACAGCCTGTGAAGCTCTGGTGAACTCCATGCCCAGGAGGATTAAGGTAGTGTTAGATAACAATGGTGCCCCTACAAAATATTGACACTTTGAACACAGTTTTGACATGTTCACTTGGGTGTGCAAATTTTTCTTGCCAGTTATTTGGACAATAATGGTTATATGTTGAGTTATATTTAGAGGACAGTACATTTTTACTTCTATACAAGCTGCACATTAACTACTCTAAAATATATCCAAGTTTCATTTGTGCAGTATTGTCCCTTGAGAAATTATACAAATTTGTGTTGCTGAAATGTGAGGGGTGTAATCACTTTTGTGAGATACTGTAAATATTTAAGGTCAAAATGGTTCTGCTGATAAAAAGGTTTGTAAATACCTTTTATAGATAGACATAATTTTTTATATTATTATATAATATGTAAAAATATATTTGTATTCATATTTGTTGAAATGATTATCGATGTATCTCTCGGTACTCAAATGAAACCTCCACTACTGAAACTAGTGCCAAGGAGACATTCTGCACTGTTTAACAGGCATCAGTTATGAATTAGAATCAGTTAATATGTTAATGCCTACGCCTTAGTAATATTTGCATATAGTTTCTCGAGTAGCACAATTGCCTTTTTCATCTCGAACAAACCTACAGTACTTCTTCTGGTATGCATTAACCATGCACTTTAAGAGTAGGATGATAGTATTTGCATTGAAAATAAAGACTTTGGATTTGTTCAGAACGAAGGCCAACTTCATGTTCTTTGTGAATTTGGGTGGCTTTCGTTCTGCTGTTTCTTATCGGGGAGTTCGGTGAGTGGCGAGGAAAGACTCACCCTTCAGAGAGGCAGCTGTGCTGTGACTGCTGTCCATCTCCCCTCACACAAAAGATCAGAAGCGCTGCCCGGGCCTCAGTCTCCACTGGGATGCCAGCCCTTTGATTGTTATCTGTCTATTCAGCTTGTGGAGGTGGGGCCCACCATCACACATTATCCTGGACCAGGACTCTGTTTAATCTGGCTCACTGTCAAATGAAACTAGCCTACATGTTTGGGTTGCTGAATTAAACTTCCAAGAGCCATTTGTTCTGAAAAAGCCTCAGGCTGAGCTCACTGCGGTACCGCACAGGATTGTGCATCTGCACATGTCTGCCACCTTGTGGCCGAGCGTTCGCAAAACTCGTGTGGACAAAGAGCTCTACCATAGTTAGGGATGATTGCAAGTTTGTTCCATGACGTCATTTGGATCTGAGATTATCAGAACATTTATTTCACACTTTCACACTTAAATATATTAACAACCTGACTCAGGATCTGGAACAA
Source organism: Gymnocypris eckloni scoliostomus (assembly GCA_027564155.1). NCBI lineage: Eukaryota > Metazoa > Chordata > Actinopteri > Cypriniformes > Cyprinidae > Gymnocypris > Gymnocypris eckloni. The sequence continues at coordinate 12,323,484 of CM050427.1, read as the reverse complement.
AAAAGAATGGGGTTTCACATTTGTCTGATTTGGTTTGCTGACTGTGAAGTGCAAATGTCTTTTGGATAACCATCAAACATCAATTTCTTATTCTTCTCTCCTCCCCCATTCTTTCTCTATGGCTCTATCATTTTTTGTGTCCAGCCTCTGCAGTGAGGTGCATTTGGTCAATGAAGGCGACTCATCATTGTGATGTATAATGGCTCCTGCTCTGAGTGCAATGTTTGGGTCAGGGGCCGTGGGGTCAGAGGTCGCAGGGGCGGCGGCGCTGGCTACAGGGGAGCTGGCATTTGTTGGCACGCTCACGGCCCTCTCGGCTTTGCTGCTGCTATCTGTCCTGCTGCTGCTGTGTGCGAGCTGCCAGGGGTGAGTATCATTCAAAACATGACTATTCTTTGATATATCTAATATTTTATAGCTGACTATAGTAGCTGATAATAGCTAATGGCTAATACCAATATGAAATACATTTTTGTCAACAAAGGAGCTGGCTCATATGGAATCTGCACATTCAAGAAAGATCCAATGAATTGGAATGGCATCAATCACAAAATTCAATTTTAGGCAATATGTTGCCTAATTAAATTAAGCTTTCTAAATGATTATGTTTTCATCTACTAATATGAGAGTTATGCTGTAATCTTCATTTAGCACATTTCACCATAAATCCATTCTGCAGGAATGCTGGTCAAATAAAAATGGCAAATAGCAAAAATATATCTGTCTGTCACTGATTTATTGGTCTGTCACTAATATTTAGTAGGCAAGTTCTTGACAAGTTCAGTTGTAATTTTCAAGTTAAAGTTGTAAAGACAAAGCAACAGACAATAGCACACAGACAAATCTACAGACTTAATCAAAATTTCTCAGTCATTCTCTCCCTCTGAATCCACAGGCAGAAAAAAAGGGGGCCCCCAGGAGACCATGAAAACCTGATGAATGGGGTAAGCATGTTTCCATCTAAGATATTTAAGCCTGTGCTGCCTCGTTGTGGCCATTCCTCGATTTTCATTTCAAACTGCATTTTTAATCACAGTCCCGAGATTACATGAACCATCTTTAGAGTGTTTTAGTCATGAGAATGTGTGAACACAATGCTCGGGGGCCTGGTAAAGACAGGAGGACAGAGGAGAGAACACAGCCGGTCATTGTGCGACCCAGGGTTTGTGGGAGGAAAGCATGAAGCAGACAGATTAACATTTTTGTTTGGCCGCATGAAGATGAGAAACTTCATGCATGAGTTGCCTTTCTCTCTGGGTCTGTTGCATCTGAGTGGGTGTTTTCTGTGAAATTATCATTCAGAGTTCAAGAGTTCAGGAAATGTTTAGCAGTCAGGAGATTAGTGTGACCTACTGAGGGCATAATTGAATGCTAAAACACATGCATATACACAAACAGCTGTATAGGCAGGGTCTGTGGGACTCTTTTACGCATGAATCGTTTATTGTAACTGTCATTAAATGAGGGGGTCCACCAGCATGTGTTTGTAGCTTGTTGACTGATTATAAAGGCTTGTGGAGCACACATGAACAATACACAGATCACGAGGCCACCACACAGCCAGATGTTGATTTTGTTTATTATGTTCATCGGGGTGCGTTTACCTCAATTTTATCGTTAGCTATGCATTCTGCATTTGCATGCTGTGCACTACTAACAGCAGGATGAAAGCTGTAAAAATATCTTAACTGCGGCCTTTATGCAAATGCTGTTAATAACACTCACTGGTTATGCATACAGTATGCCAGAAACTGGGCTCTCGACATTTTGAGGTTTGCGACTCATTTTGAATTTCACAGGAATAATGAAATGACTTGAAGATTACATTAAAAAAAACACATTTTACTACTTAGTCAAGTTTGATTGTTATTGACTTTACTAGAACTTTAACAAACCATTTGAGCATGGTGAAAAAGAGGTGGGTACCACTATAAAACTCATCTTCCAGCACTGCCACGTATTGGAAAAGAGATAAACCATCACTTGCATAAACCAAACCATATAGGCTTTTAGATACTTTATCAAATAACAAATAACTCAAACTAAAAATACATTTTATTTTGTTTTAATCAAGACAGTTAACTGAACTTTAAGTTTCACTAAGTTTCTATTAAAATGGTCAATATATGCTACCATTCAAAGTTTTTTTTTTATAGATTTTTTAATATAAATATATATTTTTTAGCAATCAAGACTACATTTAATGCAAAACTTTTACATTGCTTCAAAATATTTATATTTCAAATGCTGTTCAATTTAACTTTCTATTAATCAAATGAGTCAAAAGAAAAAAAATGTATAACTCTCTCACAAAAATATTAAGCAGTGATGCACGGCAGTGTTTTCAACACGGATAATTACAAAAACAATGTCACCTGTGCAGCAAATCTGCATATTAGAAATTATGGGACTTTGAAGACTGGAATAATGATGCTGAAAATTCAGCTTTGCACCACAGGAAAACATTACATTTGAAAATAGAAATTAATTTAAATATAAACGTTATTCAGATTTTTAATATTTCACAATATTACTGTTTTGCTGTATTTCTGATCAATTAAATATAGCCTTGATGAACTAAGGGACCCCCAAAAAAAACAAAAAAACACATCCACTTTTTACTGTCCCTAAACTGTAAATGGAAAAATGTCGTTGAAATAATAGTAATTAATTTATTAGAATTTAAATTGGAGCAATTTAATCAACTGTAAAATTAACAGAAAAACATATGGTTTTAATCAGCTTTGTTTCTAGGGTCACATTGTACCCGATATTTGGCACATTACATTTAAGCTTAAGAGGAGCTACATATTTATATATGAGTGTAATCTAGTTGTCTATGAACATTGGGGCTGTGACCTCAAGATTGAGACCATCTATATTACATAAAGTGAGTATTAATGATTGTGACATGATTAAGCAAATGTCTGACATCATCTCTCTGTTAACACTGTAAACCTCTATAGTTTTGATGGATATCTGAAAGCTAACCTTTGCATGATAATGTACATCTTGCCTGTCAATAAACTGAGGAGGGCTTTGTTTAAATGGCGGTGTCTTTCACAGCCTGACAGGTTAAATGGGTTCTTTGTCTTGCTGTGACAATCTGAGTGGCTCTCAGCTTTTAACCTCCTGTTATCTGAAGGACATCATCACCCTGGCAACAGGCATTTCAATGACCTGCCACTAGGTGGTCCCATGGTGCCACTGCATGGTGTTTTTGCTATGGCTTAAAGATGCAAACAAAGAGCTCAACCCAAGTGTCTTTGTCTCCGGTCTCCTTATAGGAGAGGTTCTCAACCTTTTTTGGTCAATGACCCATTTTTTTTGTTAAGTTCTTGCACACCCACCTGTGTCAAAGAATTAAGCTATACACGTTACCATCTCACAAGTGACCAATTACATTTCACATTCGGTCAGTTTTATCATTGACTTAACAAAAGTCTAGTATGTACAGTCGTGGCCAAAAATATCGGCACCCTTGGTAAATATGATCAAAAAAGGCTGTGAAAATGAATCTTCATTGTTAATTATTTTATTTAAAAAAATCTAAGCTTTCATTGGATAATAAGAATTTAAAATAGGGGAAATATAATTATGAAATGTTTTTCTCAAATACACAGTGGACAATATTTGGCACCCCTAGAAACTCTTATGAGTAAAATATCTCTGAATTATATTCCCATTCATATTCACCATTTTGAGCACACCAGGGTAATTATGAACATGAAAGGCTTCCTGTTTCACAGAAATATAAATAGGAGGGAAAACAAAGCTCAAATTCCATTAATCATCCATCACAATGAGAAAAACCAAAGGATATATTTCTGATGTGCAGCAAAAGATAATTGAGCTTCACAAATTAGTGAAGTGGCTTTAAGAAAAGAGCTAGAGCAAATTCCCATTTCCACCATCAGGGCAATAATTAAGAATTTCCAATCAACATAAAATGTTATGAAACTGCTTGGAAGAGAACGTGTGTCTATATCGGCCTAATGCACGTTGAGGAGGAGAGTTTGAGCGGCTAAAGACTCTCCCAAGGACCACAGCTGGAGAATTACAGAATATAGTTGAGTCTCGGGGTCAGAAAACCTTAAAAACAAATGTCAAACAGCACCTACATCACCACATGTTGTTTGGGAGGGTTTCAAGAAAAATTATCCTCACTCATCCAAAAACAACTCCAGCATATTCAGTTATCAGACACGACTGGAACTTCAAATGGGACTGGCTTCTATGGTCTGATGAAACTAAAACAAATTGCTTTTTAGCAGAAACACTCAAGATGTGTTTGGTGAACACAGGGATAAAAAGTACCCCATGTGTACAATGAAATATACTGCTGTATTTATGATGTTGTGGGCCTATATTTCTGCTGGAGGTCCTGGACATCTTTATAAACACAAGGCATCATGGATTCTATCAAATACCAACAGATACAAAAATTAATAAGTGACTGATTCTGTTAGAAATATTATAATGGGCCATGTTTGGATCTTCCAACCATACAATAATCAAAACACAAAACCTCAAAAACAACACAAAAATGGGTCACTGATCACAAAACCAAGCTTCTGCTGGCCATTCAGTCCTCTGACCAGAACCCTGTAGAAAATGAGTGAGATGAACTGAAGAGAAGAAGCACCGTCATAGAGCTGGGAATCTGAAGAATCTGGAGGAATGGTCTCTGATCTCTTATCTCTTATCAGGTGTTCTCTAACCTCATCAGGTATTACAGGAGGCTTTCCTGTAGCTCAACTGGTAGAGCATGGCACTAGCAATGCCAAGATCATGGGTTTGATTCCCATGGAAAGCAAGAGCTGATAAAATGTAGAAACTTGAATGAAATGTAAGTCGCTTTGGATAAAAGCGTCTGTTAAATGTAAATGTAAAATTTAGAGCTGTTAAACTGACAAATGCAGGTTTAAAAAAATATTGAATAAAAGGGTGCCGTTAATTGTGGCCAATGTGTATTAGAGAAAAATATTTATTTCATAATGATATTTCCCCCAATTTAAAATTCTTATTATCCAATGAAAGGTTAGATTTTTGTGATAAAAAAAAATACAAAATCATATTTACCAAGGGTGCCGATATTTTTGGCCATAACTGTATCTCATCTCGATCCCTTAATCTGTGACAACCCTGTGTTTTCGTGACCCCAAGGTTGAGATCCTCTGCTTTAGCTTGCGGTCTGAAAGCCGATTGCATCATTGAATAGCTTTATTTCATATATAGTGCATATGTAAAATATTATATCCTATTTATCTGCAGGTGTCAGAAAAGGAAGTATGTAGCCAGTCAGTAGAGAGCCATGGGACTGACTTGGCAGTCAGCAGCTCTCACAATGGGCCTCTTACCAGTGGTACAGGTAACAGTTCTACAGCAATGTCTCATTGACACTGTCTGTAAATGTCTACAGCAGATTTTCACACTCTTTCTACTTACCTTTGTCCTCAGTACTAACAGACACAATGGACACAAGTCCCCAGCCTTCAGAAGACATGCTGTCCAGTCAATCAGAGATCAGATCCTCTAAGTATCACCAGGATCGTGAATTACCCAGCATTCCACCCACCGATACCCTCAAAGCAGCCATTGATGCTCAGGCTCCCACAGGAGAATGCACGTACGAGGTGGTGAAGGACAGCGCCTCCCGTGATGTCAGTGTCGAGGATTGTCTATATGAGACGGTGAAAGAACTCAAGGACATAGGCCTCCCAAACGGTACACTATGCCCAGAGGAACCATCTGCGCCTCATCTTAACGGCCACCCAAGCCCCGCAACACCAGACCACGCCATGCTGTCCAATGGTGTGGAGTACGCCTCCGTCAACCTCAGCAAGAAGAGCCGCTACAGCACTGACATGGAGGCCAGGCGTTCGGGCGCCATTGTGAATTTTGAAGATCCTGAGGATGAAAAACCACCCCCTGTACCAGACAAAGTACTGGATGTGAATGAGAATCAGCAGATTCCGAATGGACAGGTGGGTCTACCAAACTCTCCTTCGTATGAAAGTACCATTGTTGTCCTGTAGAGCAGTGGTTCTCAATTCCAGTCCTGGGGACCCCCTGCTCTGCACATTTTGCATGTCTCCCTTATTTAACACAGCTGATTAAGATAATCATCTTGGTAGGTGAGAGAGCCATGAACTGAACTAACGAGCTGATGATCTCAATCAGGTGTGCTAAATAAGGGAGACATGCAAAATGTGCAGAGCAGGGGGTCCCCAGGACTGGAATTGAGAACCACTGCTGTAGAGAATTAAGATATTTTTTTTATGAATTCCGAAAGCTTTCTCACGTTGCATAGACAGCAAGGGAACTACTAAGTTTTCCTTGTGCACAAAAAGTCTTCTTGTAGCTTCATAAAATTACGGTTGAGCCACTGATGTCAGATGGACTATTTTAAGGATGTTCTTACTGTTTCTGGACCTTGAACATGGTAGTTGCATTTTTGTTTATGCAGGGTCAGAAAGCTCTTGGATTTAATCAAAAATATCTTAATTTGTGTTAAGAATATGAATGGAGATCTTACAGGTTTGGAACGACATGAGGGTGAGCAAATAATGACCGAATTTTCCATTTTGGGTGAACTATCCGTTTAAAGCCATGAATACACTACACGATTTTTGCCCCAATTTTACAGTCTGAACAAGTTTACGCCAGTTGAGGAAAGTCAGAGCCAGTCTGCAGAATACAGTTGACAGATTCCACAGAAAATCACATACTGTATGATGGTCACAGACCTTGATACCATCCAGTCGGAGGATATCAAACATGTTTGATATTTTCAGCCGATTTTAGAACTCCTATCATTTGTCATGCGTCTCCTAGCAACAAGGCGCACATGTTTGTGGGCGTTTGTTGTGATCGGAACAACTTTAAAGTCCGGTAGTGTATGATCCTCGGTCGTGTAGTGTCTGATGCCCAGTTTTCCTTTGTAACCATTTATAAAGTCGGTAAGTGTATGATGCCTAGAGTTTTAAAATCTGTTCAGATTTGAAAAGTCGTGTAGTGTATTCCAGCCTTTAGAATAGGTACTACATTTGAATAAATTACTTTGTGAAATCCATGAGTACTACATCCACCACTATCATGTGACTACAACTTAATGTCCCTTCACCAACATTTTTGAATCATCTCCCATGGTCTCAAGGGATAGTATTCCATTGGATGCACTCTTCAGAATCTCGCCAGAAGTAGTAGGTCATCCAGTTAGTTTTTTGCATACAATTTTTTGTACTATATGTCACTTTTCTCTTACTAGAGAATATGGCAGGGAATAGGGGTGCTACAGTATTTTGGTATTTAGGATTGAAAAATGTTTCCCCAAAAAATGTCTGATATCGTGACAACTCTAGAAAGGAACATTTTTATATTTGGATGTGACAAGTAATCTTGAGAATCTTGATTGACTGGCTCAGATGTGTTTAATTAGGTTTAAAAACTAAGAGCTAATAGCCTTCCAGGAGCATGACTGGACATCCCTGGAGTAGCATGCAAGTCTTACGGTAAATGAATATGGCAATCACCCAGTGGTATTTTCATACCATTTAGAGTACCATCCTATTATCATTTGATACCCCAGTACCACCACAGTACTGTTTTTGTAAGGTTCATTAAAGGGTTAAAATAGTTAATATAGCATCAGTTGCTCTCCAGCAGTAATCACTTCCTTCAGCAGGAGCTACTCTATCTCATGCATAGTGATGCGACCTTTTGACACGTATAATCGAGAACAAAGAAGAAGAATCTACGGAAAAAACAGAACTGCACTAACATTCTCCAGTGCCAGCTAAGAGACTGCAAGAGAATAATAGAGAACAGTGTGTTTCAATTTAATTATAATCTTTTAGGTTGACGGTGATATACGTACGTGTGCCTGTAGCATACAAATGAAGCCATCTGTGGAGGAGAGCAGACAGGCTGCTGTTGCGCCCGCAGTGTCTGCACACGCTACTGTCACCAGTCGAGGACGCCCTGCACCTCCTTTATCCATCACTTCCCTCTACCACTTTCGCTCTGTCAATCTCTCTCTTTTGCTCTAATGTTCACTCTCTCCTTTTGTTGTTCTCATTTGGTGTCTTTGCCCTGTATTTCTGTTTCCTTTGTCCTTGTACTCAAGATCAATTATATGTCTTTTCCACCCAAAACGGTGCTAGATTTCATGCTCTGCCAGAGATTTACCCCAAACTGACCCCTGCTTCTACTGACCTGAGAGGTGCTTTATGACACAATGGAGTATGTTACTATAGAACTTGCACACAGATAAGCATAACACATCACAGACTGTTTGTAAGATTCGAGAACAAACTTTAACATTCAAAATGCACATTGTTGGGGAATAGTTACATGTAATGGAATTACGTAATTTAATTACAAAATAAATGTAACAGTAATCAGTTACAGTTACTGAGAAAAGATTTGTAATTAAATTAAAGTTACTTATGAAAATGTTAATGATTATAATGGGGGTTACATCTGAATATTTTCACACACACAGAGATTTGTTTGATTTCTTTCCCAAATAGCATTAACTGCTCTAAAATATGAGACACCAATGTTTAAGGAGTTTAGGCCTCAGAATAGGACACGTGCTTATTCTAGAACTGTTTTATTCCCTATTTGGGTTTATGTGTATGCTTTATTTTTTTTAAGATTAACAAGACATTGCTAGATGCCAGTGTTAACTATCATAGCTATGAAAAGATTTGATTTCCAAAACAGTATGATAGCTATTAAAGTTCCCATGAGATCAAAATGTAAGTTTTTAGGGTGTTAGTATGAATATGTTAGTCTTAAGATTATCTGTATGCCAGTGTGCTCCAAAACAGTGACAACATTCGCATTTAGACAATATAACCATTCAAAACTTCATTCAAAGTTCATCACTTCTGCAAAAATGACTCAATCATTTTTTTGACATCACATCGTACTTCATCTCCTCATCAAACTTTCTGTCCAATCAAATGCTGTAGAATCTGATGCGCCCGCCCCTACACTATAAATAGACGCTGAAGCTGCAGCTGAAAGAGGTCACTTGTTCACAGAATTAGTATTTTCTGAATGGCATGTAGTGCACGTAGTGCACTGATTCAGACAGTATAAATATGCTTTCCATTGAGGAAAAAAAGCTAACCAGAGACACGATAGCACGGAGCAGATCACATGCGCGAGTTGGTGCAGAACACAAAACGTATCGGACCTATTTGAATTCTACACAGAATGCTATGTTTTTTAGAAATAAGGATGATATTGTGGCTGTCATACCCTGTCAAATGTGGCTTTAAGGAGCTCAACGGCTCTGAACGGCTTTAGCCCAAGCTGTGATATAAACGAACGCTATTGGTTATATTAAAAAGGGGCGGGGCTGTTTGATATCTCCTGCCCTGTCTTCCTGTTTCAATTAAAATGACGTGAACACATAAAACACATTATGCCGTGTGTTTCAAAGCACTTCAGGGGACATTTAAACCATGTCTTGTTATGATTTAAATCTGTATTTTAGCTCAGAATGATCCCAAAGAAAAACTAAAAGTCTGATTTTGTGGTGACTGTGCTTTAAAATTAAATTATTCTAATCTTAATTCAAGTGATGAAGGATTTTGAAAGTCTGACAGTAATCAGTGTTGAGTACTACAGTAAGGTTAACCCTGTATGGTTTAAATGTTTTAAAATTAACAGTTGAAAATATTAATTAGATATTTAGAACTGTAATTACTTGCATTACTTTAATAAAGTAACTGAAATAGTTACACTGTTTATTACATTTTAAATAGGGTAACTTGTAATCTGTAACATATTACATTTCCAAAATAAACATCCCAACACTGAAAATGCATCAAACAAATAAAATTACAATCAAGCAATAGTATCCACATTTGGATTCAGAAACAAAGTGTCCAATGCGACACAACGTACAGTACATGGGAATGGGATGTTCACCAACTGAACCAATTTGAATGCTACCCATAAACAATTAAGTTTTGTTTTGCATTAGATTTGCTAAAAGTGAATTTTGAAAACTTGCCACCCCTTGTCAATAGTTACTGATTCAAAACCAGCAGAATTTAGGGGCCAGTGCTGAGCCAATTTTTCCCAACCTTTCTGTAAATGTGTTTAATGATTCCAGATTGGCCACTGGATTTGGCACTGGCACTCTTGCAGTGGTACTAATAGCGCTTTTCCACTGCATGGTACGGTTCGGTACGGTTCACTTTTGGGGGGTTTTCCACTGGGTACTGTACCTGGTACCTGGTACTTTTTTAGTACCACCTCAGCCGAGGTTCCAAGCGATCCGTGCATCATACCAAAACGTGACGTAAACTCTACTGATCACTGATTGGCCGGAGAAAATCGTCATTACTGTGCCAATGAACTTGCGACATGAGACCCGCTAGATTTAAATCAGCACAGCCAGCGAAGGATCGGACGCAACTTCTGTTTAAACAAACGCACATTTTTGCATCAACCACAAAATAGCAGTGTCGTTGTCTGTTGAGGAAGTTCAGACGCCTCTCGTTGATAGCCGAGGAGCGGATCCAGTGAGAGCTTGATGGCCTTGAAGGAAAAGCCTTATGTATATAACGTTACTTTTGAACTTGCTATATTTTCAGAGTATGTTTTCTGTTTATATTTTTACCTTTGTATGTGTGTTTTGCTTCAATTAAAAACAATCTGATCGAATAAGTGTACCTCCAGACTATATTAAATATTTATTATTGTATGAGCACGTAATGAACCTCTTGAAAAAGACAAATGATTAATACCACGATTATAAAAACCATCACCTAAATAAAAAAACAAGGGATACATTGTACATTTTGAAATATTCAAAAGTTTATTGATAATTCACTTTACAGAACACGCTGCATGAATAGTTAACTAATCAAGTAACGCAGCACACCTGCACGAACATCCCTGCTCTCCTCCTCTACAGCCCGTGTCACTGTCACCACAGTCTCTGCTGCTGGGGGTAAATCACAAGCATTCTCATAGACCTCTCCATTGCTGTTAAAAACATCCACATGCCGAGAGTGAAGAACACTATTCTGTCTCCTTTCTTTGTTGTGAGTTTGTTTGTGGCGCGTTTACGATGATGTCACAGCAGTAGAGGCGGCGCAATTATAACGACGCGTGAATAATCCCGCCCACTCTATAGCGGTACTAAACTGTAGTGGAAACATAAACCGACCCGAACTGAGCCGTACCGTGCCGAACCGTACCATGCAGTGGAAAAGCGCCATAAGTGGCGTACTTGCACCCTTTGAGGTAAAGTGTCTCCTACTACACCATTGGTTTAAACTTGACACCTATCAATCCAAATCCCATTCACTGTGGCCTGATGTAGACGTGTAATGGGGCTGCAGTAATTCATCTTATCGGTCACATATGCGCATCGGGATCAGTGCGTTCCAGCTGTCCAATATCTGACAGCTCACCCTCATGATAAATGAGACGGTAAAGCATGTGTTTACAGGTAAACCAGTTGGTGTTTGACCAAGAGAATCATTCTCTTTAAACTTGGATGCACTGAATTGACAAGCACATGTTGTAACACATGCAAACACATTGGACACATCGCCTCATTAGTTCACGATGTGGACTGCACTGTGTGTTTGGTTATTTGAGGGAAGCACACAACCCTGGCTTGTGCGGAGTGCCATGTGTGTCATTATGCATGGGTGCCACTGTCACTATGCTAGCGTGACGGACTGAGGGCAGCTGTCTTTGATAAACTGTGATTTCAGCACATCAACACTCAGAAGTCTCCTGCTGAAGGGAAGGACTTTTATTGTTAGCACTGATGCCTTGTCAAAAGATGCATGGGCACATGCTGACAACTGTGTAAAAGCAAATACTAATCGACACTATTGAGAGCAGCGCTACAGGCCATTGCCTCACGCCTGGGCCATACTGTCAGCATCCTGTCACAGTCATGGTATGATCTAATGTGAACTTCACAGGGTATTCAGCCATTGGGGAATGTATGTGTTCAGTAAGAAGGGCACTGCAAATTAATCCACCAGTCATTGCCTTCCACCTCAGTACTATGCAACATTTTGTGTTTTTATTCAGCTTTGTCTACTTCAGGTCTCTACGCAGGTGTCTGTGGGTGTAGTCAAAGTCCCTTTTAAGGAAAGGCAGTTATTTCGGACATGCAAGACCAACTTCTACCTAGTTGAATGGAGAAATAGCCAAACTGACATGTAGATAACATATTTCAAATCTGTCATAAAAACTGACATGAACTGTCCTGTAAGTGTTGTGCCTTATGCTTAAATAGCATTAAAAAGCATATGCTTCAGGTTTGTCTACAGCAAATATGTATGTGAAGTCCTGTGCAGATTGTTTTTATGGGAACTGGAGCTTCTAAAACCAATTGCTGTGATGCAATGACTTTACCAATCAGCGTCTGGTTCTTTTATTTAAAAGGTAGACTTTTTCCACCGTATTGCACATTTCACTTTCTCTCATTCATAGTAATATCAGAAAATTGTCTTGGTGTATATATAGAGTGGGGAAAAAAATTGATCCCCTGCTGATTTTGTACGTTTGCCCACTGACCAGTCTATGATCAGTCTATAATTTTAATGGTAGGTTTATTTGAACAGTGAGAGACAGAATAAAAACAAAACAATCCAGAAAAACGCATCTAAATATTGATTTGCATTTTAATGAGTCAAATAATTATTTGATCCCCTATTAATCAGTAAGATTTTTGGCTCCCAGGTGTCTTTTATACAGGTAAGGAGCTGAGATTAGGAGCACTCTCTTAAAGGGACGGCTCCTAATCTCAGTTTGTTACCTGTATAAACGACACTTGTCCACAGAAGCAATCAATCAATCAGATTCCAAACTCTCCACCTTGGCCAAGACAAAAGAGCTGTCCAAGGATGTCAGGGACATCATTTTTAGACAAGGCTGGAATGAGCTACAAGACCATCACCAAGCAGCTTGGTGAGAAGGTGACAACAGTTGGTGTGATTAGAGAGGAGAACTGGATGAAAGTGTTGTGGTCAGATGAGAACAAAATCCAGCTCTTTGGCATCAATTTAACTCGCTGTGTTTGGAAGATGAGGGATGCTGTCTATGACCCCAAGAACACCATCCCCACCGTCAAACATGGAAATGGAAACATTATGCTTTGGGGGTGTTTTTCTGCTAAGGGGACAGAACAACTGCACCGCATCAAAGGGACGATGGACGGGGTACCCTCAGGGCCAGGGCATTTAAAATGGATCGTGAATGGGTATTTCAGCATGACAATGACCCAAAACACAAGGCCAAGGCAACAAAGGAGTGGCTCAAGAAGAAGGCCATTAAGGAGTGGCCTAGCCAATCTCCAGACCTTAATCCCATAGAAAATCTGTGGAGGGAGCTGAAGGTTTGAGTTGTCAAACGTCAGCCTAGAAACCTTAATGACTTGGAGATGATCTGCAAAGAGGAGTGGGACAAATTCCCTCCTGAGATGTGTACAAGAACAAGAAACGTCTGACCTCTGTGATTGCCAACAAGGGTTTTGCCACCAAGTACTAAGTCATGTTTTGCGAAGGGGTCAAATACTTATTTGACTCATTAAAATGCTAATCAATTTATAATGTTTTTGAAATGCGTTTTTCTGGATTTCGTTGTTGTTATTCTGTCTTTCACTGTTAAAATAAACCCATAATTAAAATTATAGACTGATCATTTATCTTTGTCAGTGGGCAAATGGACAAAATCATCAGGGGATCAAAAAAATTCCCACTGAATAGATAGATAGATAGATAGATAGATAGATAGATAGATAGATAGATAGATCGTTTTGACAGGGCATGAGATGCAACTGTTTTGATACTGCTTTGCGTGATGTAACAGTTAAGTAAATGTTAAATTGCATACATTTATTTTCATATTAAATATTATCACTAAATTAAAATGTATTTCACTAATACATTATTTAATATATATTTAACGTAAATAGATATATATGGGTGTATGTGAGTCTAATGATGATGTCTTTGTGACTGTCTGTGTGATGATGTTGCAGTGCGTTTTAAACGCTTCCGATAATCGTTAATTTCTTATATGGGCAAATCAATGGAAGAGACACTTTAATTAATATAGCGGGCTGTATAGAGACAAAGGCAAGAGTGAATTAGCAGATAAGCCCTTCTGTAAGAGACATTTGTTTGTAGTGTTTTTGCGGAGCCACATGAATGGGCTATTAAATTAATTGCTTTGCTAATTAAACCAATATCAAAGCACATCTGGGGCCTCATGTATAAAGCGTGCGTATGCTCAGATTTGATCGTAGAGTGTGTGTATGCTTAAATCCACGCCAACGCTCATATTTATAAAAACGGTCTTTGACGTGGAAAAGTGCTTAGCGTCACATCAGGGTCTGAACAGATGTATGCACTTTATATTGTTGGAGTATTGCAGGTTTTTTTAATTATACAGGTGCATCTTAATAAATTAGAATGTCGTGGAAAAGTTCATTTATTTCAGTAATTCAACTCAAATTGTGAAACTCGTGTATTAAATTAATTCAATGCACACAGACTGAATTAGTTTATGTCTTTGGTTCTTTTAATTGTGATGATTTTGGCTCACATTTAACAAAAACCCACCAATTCATTATCTCAACAAATTAGAATATGGTGAAATGCCAATCAGCTAATCAACTCAAAACACCTGCTAAGGTTTCCTGAGCCTTCAAAATGGTCTCTCAGTTTGGTTCACTAGGCTACACAATCATGGGGAAGACTGCTGATCTGACAGTTGTCCAGAAGACAATCATTGACACCCTTCACAAGGAGGGTAAGCCACAAACATGTATTGCCAAAGAAGCTGGCTGTTCACAGAGTGCTGTATCCAAGCATGTTAACACAAAGTTTAGTTGAAGGAAAAAGTGTGGAAGAAAAAGATGCAAAACCAACCGAGAGAACCACTACCTTATGAGGATTGTCAAACTAAATCGATTCAAGTATTTGGGTGAACTTCACAAGGAATGGACTGAAGCTGGGGTCAAGTTATCAAGAGCCACCACACACAGTCGTGTCAAGAAATTTGGCTACAGTTGTCGTCAGAGGCGTCTTACCTGGGCTAAGGAGAAGAACTGGACTGTTGCCCAGTGGTCCAAATTCATCTTTTCAGATGAGAGCAAGTTTTGTATTTCATTTGGAAACCAAGGTCCTAGAGTCTGGAGGAAGGGTGGAGAAGCTCATAGCCCAAGTTGCTTGAAGTCCAGTGTTAAGTTTCCAGTCTGTGATGATTTGGGGTGCAATGTCATCTGCTGGTGTTGGTCCATTGTGTTTTGAAAACCAACGTCACTGCACCCGTTTACCAAGAAATTTTGGAGCACTGAACATACTTTCCAGAAGGCCAACAATTCACTAAAAATGTTTTTTTTTATTGGTCTTATGAAGTATTATAATTTGTTGAGTGAATTGGTAGGTTTTTGTTTAATATGAGACAAAATCATCACAATTAAAAGAACCAAAGACTTAAACTACTTCAGTCTGTGTGCATTGAATTTATTTAATACATGAGTTTCACAATTTGAGTTGAATTACTGAAATAAATGAACTTTTCCACGACATTCTAATATATTGAGATGCACCTGTAAGCTGTTCTTGCAGCTGGCTGTTCTAAATTATGATGATTGGTTATATTATAAATGTTAATGATATTAATTAGGAGTCGTTTACAAGGCAGAGAGCTGAAACCATTCAATTGCGTGCAAGTTCAAGATCATTTGCAATTCATAGATTTCACATCTGAAAGAGACGCGTACGTGCATTTTCTGTTCATACATTCATTCTGTGAATCGCACGTACGCATATCTGAGAAATGATCGTAAGATCAAATTTAGGATGGTTTCTGCGCAACATTTTATAAATGAGGCCCCTGGTCCCTGATGCAAATTCTGCGCAATCATATCAAAGCAAAGCACACCTCAAGTTCACGGGTGAGATGGCTTCATCAAAACACGCTTGAAATGTTGGCACTTAAACATCTAAGGATTAATCTTGAATGGGTTGTAATAAATATTCTGCTTAACTGTAATCTGTCTGTCAGTGAGGTGACTGCGACAGGGATTGATATTCTTCTCCAACAGCCAAGGTGTCTGCTATTGATCTTCTGTAGGATTTACTTTGGTAATTAATGACTCCGTTATTGATTCTCTTTGTAAATATATAACCGCTCTTGCTAGGAGAGGAACTGTACATTTGATTTCAATCAGTAACTCTTAAGTATTGAATGAGTGGCTTCGTTTTTGCATCAATCAGTCCTTGACACTCGAATGTCTCAGCTGAAGTGAGCCATTTCCTGTACTGCTGTATGTTTAAGCTTATTAAATATGAATCGTTTTTTACTAATGTCTGATTTCAACCATTGTTCAACAGTTAAACTCCCCGCTGACAACTCCTGAGCCTCAGGACAACATGTCTCCGGACAGTGAGGTAGGCTCAGCACAGCATCTTGAAAATACCAACTTGAAGTCTTTGCAATAATTAATCATATTCACATTTTAATATTGCACTGAACCAAGTTTGTGGAGTGAAAATATCTTATTCTCTGTTACATTTCCAATTCCAGTTATCAGACATGTACTCCAATGTAGTGAATAATTCTATAAAGGAAACTGAGAATGACTACAGCAGCATTGAAGACATCAAGGGAATGGTACCGGAGTCGACTTCCAGTGATCTTTACGCCACGGTTGGGGATGAATACTCAATGGCTCTTGGCTCCCAGCCTCCAGAGGGGCTTACAGAGAATGCAGAACCTGGGTATGAGACCATCAAGATCTCCAAAGCATCTGAAGAGGCTCATCAGGGCAATGGGATAGTGGAACCTGACTATGAGAGTGTGGGGGAACTGGGTTTCAACGGGGACATCTCTCGTCTCTGACCACCCATGTAAGGGACTGTGGACACTGAGAAATCACTTCTCTGAGGTTTAGAAGTGGAAGTTGGGGTGGTAACGCGAGTATAATGCACTTAACCTTTCCCGATTGAATGTTTTTGAGCATAGAATTTATGCAGCATGTTGTTTTTGAAAGGGTTCATTCAGACCTGTGACCCAGCACAGGAAATGAAACACACTAGAGTCACTCAGAAGAGGGTTTGTTATGCTATTCATGTGAATATTTGGGTACCACAAACCCGAGGTGCCTCTCGTTGGCATCATTTATGACGGCCATGTTCCCACCACTTTGCAAATTTTGTCCCCACACATTATAAAATAGCTTGCAGTAGAGATGTACAGGTGCATCTCAATAAATTAGAATGTCGTGGAAAATTTCATTTATTTCAGTAATTCAACTCAAATTGTGAAACTCGTGTATTAAATAAATTCAATGCACACAGACTGAAGTAGTTTAAGTCTTTGGTTCTTTCAATTGTGATGATTTTGTCTCACATTTAACAAAAAAACACTACTTCCTTCTGCTGACCAGCTTTTTAAAGATGCTGATTTTATTTTCCAGCAGGATTTGGCACCTGCCCACACTGCCAAAAGCACCAAAAGTTGGTTAAATGACCATGGTGTTGGTGTGCTTGACTGGCCAGCAAACTCACCAGACCTGAACCCCATAGATTTTATTGTCAAGAGGAAAATGAGAAACAAGAGACCAAAAAATGCAGATGAACTGAAGGCCACTGTCAAAGAAACCTGGGCTTCCATACCACCTCAGCAGTGCCACAAACTGATCACCTCCATGCCACGCCGAATTGAGGCAGTAATTAAAGCAAAAGGAGCCCCTACCAAGTACTGAGTACATATACAGTAAAAGAACATACTTTCCAGAAGGCCAACAATTCACACAAAAAAAATGTTTTATTGGTCTTATGAAGTATTATAATTTGTTGAGAGTGAATTGGTGGGTTTTTGTTAAATGGGAGCCAAAAATCATCACAATTAAAAGAACCAAAGACTTAAACTACTTCAGTCTGTGTGCATTGAATTTATTTAATACACGAGTCTCACAATTTGAGTAGAATTACTGAAATAAATGACCTTTTCCACGACATTCTAATTTATTGAGATGCACCTATATCTAATACAGAGATGACATTTCCATTTGTTGAGCGGGAGTTTTCAGAGCCTTTGGTATTTTTTATGTTTTCTGGACAGTTGATGTGGGCAACGATGGCAGTTGCTCTCCAATACACACCTGCTCTAGTCGCTTTCCACGGCTTGTTCCCGTTCTAGTGAAATCACAAAACAAAATGCTAACAAATGCATCCCCACTACTTATATCCACTAATGCACAGCTGTAATTAGGGTTTATTAAAATAAAGAGTTACATTAGGGCGAATTAGAACCTGAAACCTATTATACACAAAGGAATACATTTTGCTAGACCAAATATTAAACATTAACACATGTATGAATATTAAGCAAGAATAACTGCTGCATTAATAACATAGCAACACCAATGTGACTTAAATTAGTTGAAATGATAAAAAATGTATAATGCTAATGTTATTTCAGATTTGATATAAAATATGCTACTTCACATGTGATCTGTACATCACTTACCAGAATAGCGAAAGATCATGTTTAATTATGTTTGCACATCCTAATTATTATACACGAGCTAAGCCTTCACCCTTTTGTGACATAACAAGTAGCACATCTGTGTAACCCCCTTCCCAAGTCTCCACCATTTTTCAAAACAAAGTGACACCAATGGCTGTGCTCTTACGAGAAATATTTGATTCATAATGTGTACTAGTAATATTGACGCGTTTGCACGCTGCACCTGCTGTGAGCTCCACTCTAACTGCCCGTTTTCACATGATACTAGTTGAGCAACTGACTGAGTTGTGTCCTTATATAACCCTGAGAAGAGAACCAATCAGATCGAGTCAACAGTAGACCCCTCAGCTCAGTCCAATAAGGAACTGCACTCATTTGAATCATTAAGAACTCCTGGAGCATTTACTTTCTCAAGTAGTAATCAAATGATGTTCACATAATGCATATCGAAATATAAAAGAGGAACATTTAAATGTTGCCATCATTCTGAGGCGTTTCAAATGTTTTATATTCAGTGTGTCAGATCACAGGCTCTGGTGAGGAAGGGACCTTTTAGGTACGCAACGTTAAGCACGCTCATTTATGAGTGTACTAAAAGGGTATTAATTAAAAGTTAACTATTATCTATTGCTGGTGTGAATCATTTCAGTTGTTCACTTATTGCCATTTGTGATGTAACTGAGCTGTGTTATCAATATGTATGTGTGATTTTTGTATTATTGTTATTGACGCAGCTTTATTGAATGAGTATCAGATACATTATATATTTCAGATATTGTTTGGTTTGGTATGCAACATGTAATAGGTACGCACCATTTCAAAAGGCTGAAAAGCACAGGAGAAAAGAGACATCATGGTACTACCACAATGCAGCTTTGCCTGGCAGCTTATGTACTTTATTTTCAGATATGTATTTAGCTGCTTTTACATTCATGTAGCAGTATAATCAAAAAAGCATTGCGCATCCAGACGCTGCATGGGACAACTTCATGTCAAGAGACACTTGTAAATATTCAAAAGAATATTATGATCTATTAAATTGTGTCAATGTTTAAGTATAGTTCTGTAATAATTGGCAGCAGCTCTCAAATGACAGCACATGGAACTTTTATAATTTGTTTGTATTGAGGAACTAAACTTTAAGAGTCTGTGGAATACATTCTTGATGCATTTTTAATCAAAGAAAGTTTAAAGGAGGTTTATTAACATTTAAAAGGCTAATAACAGGAATATGTATTTCTTTGGAGTTCTTTAGCACTATTTAAAATGTGAGGTTTAATTAAGGACTGTGGATGGAGTCCAAATGTTGTCCGTGTTTGCTTGTAATGGTACGTCGTGTTGGTACAGGTTCCATATTATCTTGCTTTATTTAATATCACGGTGAAACATCGAACATTTGGTTTCTCCCTCTAACCAAATTATGTGTATTGAGTTGTAAATAAGAATTAATTTTACATGTGTTTATTTCATCATAATCTTTGTATTGTGGTATTTGCTTATTAAACAATATGCTGAACTAATAATATAATGTGTGTGCATATTTATTCAACTGATATATATATATACATACTGTTATATACACTCACCGGCCACTTTATTAGGTACACCTGTTAAATTGCTTGGTAACACAAATTGCTAATCAGCCAATCACATGGCAGCAGCTCAATGCATTTAGGCATCTAGATGTGGTGAAGACGACTTGCTGTAGTTCAAACCGAGCATCAGATTGAGGAAGAAAGGGGATTTAAGTGACTTTGAACGTGGAATGGTTGTTGGTGCCAGACGAGCTGGTCTGAGTATTTCAGAAACTGCTGATCTACTGGGATTTTCACACACAACCATCTCTAGGGTTTACAGAGAATGGTCCAAAAAAGAGAAAATATCCAGTGAGCGGCAGTTGTGTGGACGAAAATTCCTTGTTGATGTCAAAGGTCAGAGGAGAATGGGCAGACTGGTTAGAGATGATGGAAAGGCAACAGTAACTCAAATAACCACTGTAAGCCCGGTGCCAGAATGTCTGGGCCCCCCTAGAGAGGAACTGTGGGCCTGGTGTCAGTAATCAACGGGAGCTATCTCCTGCATATAGCAGCAACATCCAGGACGCAGCACACTGGGGGGTTCACACCCTGTGCTGACGGTCCGCACGATGGACCTGGTGCAGTCACCATTCCCCCCTCCCCTCATCACCTAAAATTCACTGAAAAATCCATGCAATGTAATATGTACAAAAAAGTAACCATACATGTTTGATATCTTTTGAAATGTCTCAGTGCGCCTGGTAAAATGGTCTCATTCTCCCAATCATAAGGAAAAGCTAAAAGAAGTTCTAAAGTATGAGAAGCGTAGTGTACAACTCAAAAGTGTGTCCTCCCCCTAATCTTCTATTCAAAACACCTCCTGTATGTAAATAAGCATTCCCTGCCACAGGATATCAGGAGCCATTTGGTTGCAAATTCTGAAGTCTAATTATAATAACAAGACCACCATTTGGTGAGTTTATTGAATTATCTGGGTATATAAGGAAAGGGGACACAAAGTTCTGGGCGTCAGTAAGCCGATTGCCCACACAGATCACTTGTGTGTAGTTTCATTTCCAGGCGTCTGTAAGCTGACTGCCCGCACAAATCACTGTGTGTAGTTTTCATTGCCAGGTAGTATTGTTAACTGATGATTCTATTCTTGTAACATTGGAGTTTTGAATTATTGCTCGATTACCTGGTCAATAAATTGTAACGCTTTGATTCTATTCTGACTGCCTCTAAAGATTGCTTTCTCCCTATTAGAGTAGCGGATCCGTATATTTCCGCAAGCCTCGTCAGTTTTAGCGACGGCCAATATCCGGCGCCTTTTCAAGTGTACTATGGATGCAGGGGCGGGTTAATTCCGTTAGGGACGGCGAACGCCTGGTCAGACTAAATTCGGCACGCCCATACCTCTGACTTTTGATTTAATGTTACTTTAAACAAGGATTTGACCAATCCAAAGTTATTACGAGTGTTGTACATTGACCTACTAACATATCTGATAATGGCCAAAACCTTTACTGAAGTAAACAATTGAACTCAAGTTCTGAGGGGGCTCCAAGGGGTTATCCATGTCTCTGATTGTGTACGTGTGCATTAACGGCAAATCTTAGATACATAACCATAATTACCTCTGATTGACGACCGGGCCTGACGAGATTGTGTCCGTGAGACCTGTGAAAAACAGGGCCTCTGAGCGATATAGTTTCCCTACATCTGAGCGGGTAAAGTATTAAACGGAGCTGAAAAGAATAATCAATCATTCGTTTTCATATTTTAATGATGCACAGATATCATTAAAACCTTTTCATTTATGGAGTCAGATGAAATAACGAGATAAAATATATAAGAAGAAGTGTTCCATTTTAATGTTCTTGTTGTGTCGTGAAAAGGAAAGACTGTAATACGCAAAGCCCTTCACTCGCTGACCGACTGCCGTCATTGGGTCGATACAGCCGGGCCTCTTACAGTGGTGACCCCGACGTGATTCTCGCAAAGACGAGAACGTGATTCTCGCAGAGACGAGTACGTCATTCCAGCCGCGACAGTCGCGACATTCAACTTGAATTCTCCTTGGGACGTGAGGTTTGATATCCTTCTCATCAATATCCAGCTGCTGTGGTAAGTATATTTTTTGTTGCCTTTTAGAAGTTGAGGGAAATATTGTTTACACCATATAGACACATTTGTAGTACGGGTCGGAATACCCATTTTGAGACCGGAACCGAAAAACCCGGTGGTGATAAGAATTAGACGAGAAACATGTCTTTTCAGGGAAAGCACAGCAGCACTGGATGAAACCGAGTTAGAGACTCAAACTAAAAGCGAAGAATGAAAATCTACGTTAGCGTGTAACATCAGGCCACACAGAGAAACTCGTAACCGAACTCTTGTGAGTCTGTGACCAGAAAAGCCGAGCCTGCGAAACCCGATAAAGACCCGAACAAAATCAAACGACTCGCTAAAGAAAGCAGTTAAAATCGCAGTATTAAAAACCATGAAAAATGCGGATGATGAAATCACAACAATCAGCCGCCCATTAACATGCGAAGAATGCTCTAGACACAAATTTCACAGGTCGGTTGAATTAACATTTGATTAAAGTCTTTTAAATTTTGTGGGTACCAGCCTAATAACTGGTGGGCTATTAGAAGATAATTTAGTATTATCTCATCATCTTGATAATATGGTGATTTTGATTCCATTCAATTATAACCGCTTTTCTGATTTTAAACACTTCAGTGGATGAGTTGCTATTGTTAGGAATTTTTAATTGTTAATTAAATGTCATAATTGATTACAAATTAATTTTAAATTAATTTCATTGATAAAATGATTTCAACATAACCATTGATTAATCAGAAGCGATCTTATAATTTGACAATCACAGTAAAACCTTTATTATTATCAAGAGGGCCAGAAATTCTTAATTTCGTTTACAAGTAATTAAGATAACAGATTATTATTATTATTTTTTTGATGATGATGTTAATGACACAATGAGGAATGATTAAGTTTGGAAACTATTTTAATTATTATTATGGGAATCCAAAACTAGTGATTTAGAAGTCAGAATTAATGTAATAATTGATTATGAATTCAAAAATTCTAATTACATTTAATAATTAATTACACTTCCTGTTTACATTTTGCAACAATATGGGTTTATCAACTCAATTGCAGATTACACGTGTAAATTATAATCCTAAATGATCCTATTAATTTTAACTATAACATCATACATTTTAATTAGAAACCACAAATTCTAATTTTCAGACTTAACACAAGTCTGGCACTACCTGTAGGCCATACTTAATTTCCCTAGGTGATCTGGTTAACTCAAAAAAGAAAAAAAAATATACAATAATTAATTAAAATAATTTTATTAAGTTAAAATTAAATAAATGCATAAATGTAAAGTCCTCTTTACTTAGGCCTGAGAGTAGATAGTGCTCCCCCTAGTGTTGTGCTGGAGAAGTGACAGTGACACCATACAATCAATGTCACTTCTCATTGCAACAGGACCAACTAGTCAAGGTCACTGAAGGCATGATTTTAAGAGACGATAAATAGATTGTTCCAGAAGCCCTACAGAAACCAGTGATAAAGTTGTACCACGATTATGCACACGTATCAGCTCCCAAAACACAACAGCTGATCCAAAAGAACTTCTGGTGGCCACAAATGGCATCAGACATTCAAAGATGGTGTGACACATGCATCGTATGTGCCTCCATTAACCAAGGCAAGCCTGGCCGTACAAAACTGTGTAGACCAGAGCCACCCAAGGGACCTTGGGAGTCACTCCAATTGGATTTCATAGACCCACTACCTAGTGCCAAGTTATTGCCTTGTGATAATTGACAAATTTTCCAATTTAACAGTGCAAACACAGTGGCACGAGTAGTAGCGAATCAAATCCTCCCACTCTGGGGAGCACCAATCACTCACACACAACCTGAAATGTGGGAGGTGGGTGTGGAAATACTCCAAGGGGCCATCCACACAAAAAATACATGGCCTCCCGGATTAGTACCGGATCCAAATTGCACACCACAAATTGTTGTAGTTCAGGTAACACCCTCCCACCTACAAAGAAACATTTCAGGACACACTCGAGCACCAAATTCATGCACAACCTCACTGCCTGGTATCAACTTAAAATAGATCCAGGTGACACAATAGGTAACATGCATACACTACACGAAAAAACTAAAACAATGGCATACACCCAAAATTCTGCTACTATGTTAAAAATTTGGAACCTGCAACATATAGGTGCACACATACAGAAACACATAATGACACACATATGAGATTCACGAGCTAATGTACGAAAACCAAAAACTTTTGTCTGGACCAACCGAAAGGAAGGAATGTATTGTGTCGGGGAATGTTCGCATAGCATAGACAATTTCACCAATCCACACAACTGTTCATGGACTGTTAAGTACTGTTTTAATTTGACCACCTGTGGACACACTAAACCCCAAAAGTGTCCAGAATTGCACTCAATTCCTCCTGGTGGACTGATTAGAGGAAACATCAACAAGACTTTATTACATGATGTAAATTTGGTAATGACACATGTAACTTATAACATTTCCAATATACTCTGCCTATACTAAGCATTGTAATACTAATGATGAGTCATGCATGGCTACAGTCACGAATCGATGATTTAATTTCTGATTACAAAGACAGACTTGCCGTCCAAATTCCACCTGCTCGCTCAAAACGAGACCTGCTCAGCAGCAGCCAACACTTATAAAATAACCAAACAATCTCAATTCTCCACATGGTTGACAGATCAGATGGCCACTGGTTTCCAACACATCACCAATAGCAATGATAATATTATCAAAGCGGTTCGTTCCGAGGCGCAGGCGCTTCTAACGATCAGCCACACATTGTTCAATCAGACCCGCACATCGAACGTGACTTAGCCTGCAGATCATATGCACAAGATTTATTCACTGCAACAAGACAGGAAATTTTAGATCTTCGTCTTCACAAGACCCCAGACATGTTTTGAACGATTTAATTGAGGTTTTAGATTTACATAGATGGTTCTCTTTGGAAAAATGAAAAATGTAAAGTATTCAGAATTATTATCCACAATTATGATGTATACTGGAAACGAATGTATTGGTTGCATTGGATTTTTTGTCACTTTTCCTTTAATCCACCCAGATCAAGTTTATCCAAATTCCACTAATATCCGATCCATTGGCATGGTAGTTAAAGATCAGGTAATTAAATGGGATCACCTCACTGGAGATATGACGTTGAAGGGTACTGAGACCTTATTTACCAGTCGCACTTGTTGTCATGAAACTCACAATTATGTTGTCTGTACATGTAATATATTACAACCTTTCTCTCCCAATGATAGCAAACTCAAAAATTTTGAATCTTTGCATGGCCATTCAAATGCTATTCAGGTGTCTCATACACAGTGGTGTGTCATCAGTGAGATGAATTCGTTCACATATGGAGGACTGACCTGTCCTGCTGATCACTCATTTTGCTTGGAAGTGACAGAGGACTTTTCTATGGGCCAGATCGACATCCTCGGAAGGATGCCAAAGGACGCAGAGGTCTCCCATGGTGGGGCACCTTTATGAACACGGAACACAAGCCTTGATCGACACGATGGACCTGGTACAGAACGTCATCCTCCAAACAGAGTACCACCTTACAACGACTGAAGTGACACTGCAGGAAACCCTGTGAGTGGCCCAAAGAGTGCCAGAGGGAGGAACTGTAAGCCCGGTGCCAGAATGTCTGGGCCCCCTAGAGAGGAACTGTGGGCCTGGTGTCAGTAATCAACGGAGCTATCTCCTGCATATAGCAGCAACATCCAGGACGCAGCACACTGGGGGGTTCACACCCTGTGCTGACGGTCCGCACGATGGACCTGGTGCAGTCACCATTCCCCCCTCCCCTCATCACCTAAAATTCACTGAAAAATCCATGCAATGTAATATGTACAAAAAAGTAACCATACATGTTTGATATCTTTTGAAATGTCTCAGTGCGCCTGGTAAAATGGTCTCATTCTCCCAATCATAAGGAAAAGCTAAAAGAAGTTCTAAAGTATGAGAAGCGTAGTGTACAACTCAAAAGTGTGTCCTCCCCCTAATCTTCTATTCAAAACACCTCCTGTATGTAAATAAGCATTCCCTGCCACAGGATATCAGGAGCCATTTGGTTGCACATTCTAAAGTCTAATTATAATAACAAGACCACCATTTGGTGAGTTTATTGAATTATCTGGGTATATAAGGAAAAGGGACACAAAGTTCTGGGCGTCAGTAAGCCGATTGCCCACACAGATCACTTGTGTGTAGTTTCATTTCCAGGCGTCTGTAAGCTGACTGCCCGCACAAATCACTGAGTGTAGTTTTCATTGCCAGGTAGTATTGTTAACTGATGATTCTATTCTTGTAACATTGGAGTTTTGAATTATTGCTTCGATTACCTGGTCAATAAATTGTAACGCTTGATTCTATTCTGACTGCCTCTAAAGATTGCTTTCTCCCTATTAGAGTAGCGGATCCGTATATTTCGCAAGCCTCGCGCCAGTTTTAGCGACGGCTAATATCCGGCGCCTTTTTCAAGTGTACTATGGATGCAGGGGCGGTTAATTCCGCTTAGGACGGCGAACGCCGCCTGGTCAGACTAAATTGGCACGCCCATACCTCTGACTTTTGATTTAATGTTACTTTAAACAAGGATTTGACCAATCCAAAGTTATTACGAGTGTTGTACATTGACCTACTAACATATCTGATAATGGCCAAAACCTTTACTGAAGTAAACAATTGAACTCAAGTTCTGAGGGGGCTCAAGGGTTATCCATGTCTCTGATTGTGTACGTGTGCATTAACGGCAAATCTTAGATACATAACCGTAATTACCTATGATTGACGACCGGGCCTGACGAGATTGTGTCCGTGAGACCTGTGAAAACAGGGCCTCTGAGCGATATAGTTTCCTACATCTGAGCGGTAAAGTATTAAACGGAGCTGAAAAGAATAATCAATCATTCGTTTTCATATTTTAATGATGCACAGATATCATTAAAACCTTTTCATTTATGGAGTCAGATGAAATAACGAGATAAAATATATAAGAAGAAGTGTTCCATTTTAATGTTCTTGTTGTGTCGTGAAAAGGAAAGACTGTAATACGCAAAGCCCTTCACTCGCTGACCGACTGCCGTCATTGGGTCGATACAGCTGGGCCTCTTACACCACTCTTTACAACCAAGGTATGCAGAATACCATCTCAGAACACACAACACGTCGAACCCTGAAGCAGATGGGCTACAGCAGCAGAAGACCACACCGGGTGCCGCTCCTGTCAGCTAAGAACAGGAAACGGAGGCTACAATTCACACAGGATCACCAAAATTAGACAATAGAAGATTGGAAAAACGTTGCCTGGTCGGATGGCAATCTTAAGACAAGAAAGAACATTTATACTGGTTTAGTGCAGAAAAGCACAATAATCTCTTGATATTGAATCTGTCAATACATCCTACTAAACTAAATTATCAAGTGTAGAGCGGTTTTATTATCATGTCAGTGGTATTAGAGGACTTAAAGAACATAATTCACTACAGCAAGGTATTGATTGAATCTGTGGTCAAAGCAACATGCATTTTCAATGCAAATATACTCTATACGGGAGCGGCAGCAAACAAGGGCATTGAATAGATTTTTTATTTTCACTTCATAAGGATAAATTGTTTGTTAAAAGATGAAATCTTTTCAGCCATGCCTTAAGGGATTCTTCCTACAGACAGTTTGTTATAAGCGAATCATGCCCACAAGCACACAGTAATTCTATTATACTTTGAGAGACTATGAGAGGGGTGCGGTTCTTTGATCAACGCTGCAATCGATTCAGAACTCACACTGACAAGCATATACAACATGCCCATGTTTGTGTTTAACACACCAAGGTAAACATTTTCAATTAAGGCTTATAATGCACACAAATTGGTGGATTACTTCTAAACTGCAGTCGATGCAAATTACACTTAAAACTGTAATAACGTAACAATCTGAGTCAGTATGTTACATCTACTGCTATTATTTCTACTATTTTTACAAAAAACTGCTTTTATCAACAATAGAAACAGACTTAATTTCTTAATGCATGTTTTAAATGAAAACTAAAATCTACTAACTAATCTATTTAGTTTGTATTGCTACTAATTTCATAATTTTAGCATGTGCTGATAGATGCTCTCTAAGTCATTTTGAATAAATGTAAAATACATAAAAGTGAAATTGAACCATTAGTAAAGTTTAGTTAACTAAATTACATTAAAAATGTATTGTAACAGTGATTGTTTCCATGTGTCTGATTGGAAGTTATTTCAGTATGTGGTCAAACAAGGAAACAGACAGGTACCCGAGGTCTTACTTTCACTGTATTCAAGTGTGTGAGTTTGTGACTGACAGTAGCCTACACTACCTTCGTATTATTTGTCATGATTTTAAATTTGTCATAAAGGAGCCTAAACAGTATCTCAAAACATTAGTCCACAATCACATTATTTAGAAAACAGAAGGTGAAAAGCACATGAATGGTCACCCAAATGACCTACTACTTCAGACAAGGGCCAAGGGAGAGGAGTTGTGAATAGCAGTGACAACATGCTATGTCTAGATTACATATACACACATTTAAACTACCTTATTTTCCCATAAGAGCAGTTGCGGCCATTTGTAAATGTAATGTCTGGCTGGTCTGATCTGCGTTCAGATATTTCTATCTGTGCAAAACAGCTCTTTTTGCTGCTTGTTATTGCAAATTGGTGTGTCTTTCCATATCATTTGAATGTATTATCTTAATTATGAACACAGTGGCTTGTAGTGCAAGTTTTACCATTTACTGCACTTAGTTATTCTTCTCATGATTTTCCTACTGCAGCTAATGAACCGGAAATCTCGCACATTCACAGAAAACGACTTACTTCCGCATTGAAGAACAAGGTTGATAATAGAGTATACATTTCTTAAAGGTTGCTATTACGTTTAACATTTAGTTCAGACATAAATAATCATGTTAATAGAGAGACAAGCTGTTCTCCTGTTGAGCTCTATGGAAAAAAGAAACATGTTTGGAACAACATGAGGATGACTAAGTGAAGATGAGATCCCCATTTTTGGGTGAACTAAGTTATCCCTTTAAGACGTCAAAAATAGAAATATGTCAACAGCACTTCCCCCCACAACATAACTAATGATTTTACACAAACAGTTATTCTAGGGTACTGACAGGTCCTGCTACAGAGGTCCCTCGGGAATCCCTGCCGCCTGTCAATCATTCTCGCCGGGTCACACACACAGAAGCCTATAACCCAGCTTTGGCGGGATATTATCATCACTGGTATTAATGTTATGAACATTTACCGGCCTACCTAAATAATAACTACTCAAACTACTCTCCTCCCTCCATCCGTGCGTCATTATTTTAATCGCAGCAGCCAAGTCTTTGCAGCAGCGCCCGTCGCTTGTTTTTGGAGGGAAACTATAGGAGAGAGCGAGCGCGAGCGAGTGGAGGCGTGTGTACCGCCAGCCAATCAGAACGCACACTGGCTGCGCGAGCGCACATGTTTACAGGCGACATTCCGCCGGTAGAGCCAGCGGCTCTGCAAAATCCGGATGGGTTTTCGGAATGGAGTCTTTCTCAAACAAACCCGGATTTACGGCAATATGGGGTGAACACTATCTACTAAAACAGCACCCTCGACACTGGATATTATAAGATGAATCAAATTTCTGGTGGTCCGCTCCTCTGTGATTAATCACATAAACGCCCACTGTGTATATTGTGAAAAATACATCGTGTTTATCGATCCGAAACTTCTGCTCCGCGCCGTGTTTTACCACAATCCGTCAGCTTTAAGGGAACGGCAAGCAAAACAAACAGGTCAACAGAAGAAAGATATCTGCCGGTCGGTGTTTCGGTCAGACGGACAGTGGGGTTATCAAGTGTAGCTCATTTGCATGTTGTAACGGTTCACTGCTCACGCCGGTGAAATATGTGAATGCGGTCCAGATCTGTAGTAATGTTGTCGTATTATTCGCATGTTCGGCCCGGTATGACGGTCAGTCCGTTCGGGTTTTGTCAGCGTGATATTTCTTGTTTCTAAAGCGACATTGTCGTGCAAATATTGAAGTAATTTTTAGTTGTGCATTTCATTGATATTTCAACTATGCATACGCGGCGGCTGGTGAAGCGCTCGGTCATTGGGAGCCGCGTTTACGCGCCGGGTTTAACGGGAGACGCGGCTCCGCTCACAGGAGTGATCCAGGCTGTCAAACAAGACAACAGAGATGCTTCGACCGGCCATCGGCGCAACGTGTACACGGTGCTTATGCAAGACGGGAGCTTGAACGATTACTCCGAGGAAGAGATTGCACAGATGACCGCGAAAGCGCCGCTGAAGTCGAGCTTGAAGGTTTGTGTGTGTGTGTGTGGTCAGCTGGGCTTGTTGTTGTCGTGCTGCTTGTCGCACACAGTGCATGCCTGGAGAGGTTGTTTGTTTAATGGTCCAAATAGTTCTCATCTGAATGTGTGAGAATAGGCTATACATTGCTGTAATTCTGATGCTACTGAGGCGTCGCTGGCCCCTCAGATGAAACATTTTGGGGCCAAATTACTTTTTTTTATCAACATGCCTTTTTTATTATTATTTATTGATGTTTTACAATAGACATTAATGAAACATGACTCGCGTTCGAGGGAATCAGTTGTGAACTCGATTCTGAATGATTCACCAAAGTTATATGACTCAAATCGCTCGTGAGCGCAACTCTTCTGCTTCATGAATCTTTGTTTTAACTAAAAATAGCAAGTTCATAAGGGTCGTGTTCAAGACTTGTCATCTCGCGCGGTGTTCATTGCATTTAGAGAACACAACGCGACAGAAGCATGCAAAATAATAGCGGTGCTGGAAACATTGAATAGATATAATTAAACTATCGCACAGTCGCGTGATGGAATATGACTAAACCGCATATGAATGGACAAGCACACTTTAAATATTGTCGTACATTAGAGTTGTTTTATTTCATTCGTGGCCGTTTGAGTCGAGGTCTGTATCCATGCAGGGCTGTGTAAGCCGCTGATGATCTGAGTTTCGAGGGTGACAGCGGTAAACAAACACGCTCTGCAGCATTCACGCGCCAGCAGAAGCATCTGTGCGCGCGCGTTCAACAGCCTCCGTCTCTCCTGCAGCCGGCTCTTTCTTGGTGCACTTTCTTCATTCATTGCCAGTACAGTGACCGTGTTTACATGTATTTAGATTTTTAGTAAATGCTCCGATCAAGCTCATTTTATTCACTGAACTAGTCTGAGTGCGTTGCTTAAAATGCGTAAAATACAAAGGTTTTATATATATATATATATATATATGACCTAATTGCAGTCATCAAGTTATACAGCCTGAGGTGCCATATCAAAACAAAGAGGGTCAAAATGACAAGAACGGCACCTGCTCTATTTCATTCGTTTACAGCCAGAGTTGCAAGACTTTGATTTGAAGATTTTGCATGTAAATCATTCAAATAAATAACCAAATAAACATAATACCTGAAAATGTCATGCTATATTTATTTGCATACGCATTTTATTTGTTTGCTGGTGTACATGTCATGTTTTATGTGCTTGTTTTTGACAAGTGTTGCAACTGATATGCTTCAGTGTTTTTGTAATCTGCACTCTCAATCAGACATCCATTTCATGTTTAATCAGTGCCACCTTTTATACATCACATGCCTGTTCTCTGGTGATGTATGATGGGGGAAAAGTTAAGATGGAAGCAATGCAAGCAAGGAGGGACGTGAAACTAAAGTGGGGGCTAATGGTCTCGGAGCAGCTGCTCCATAACGGCAGCAAAACGGAGCTCTACAGAGGGTCATTCTCGTAGACTCTGGGGCTTTGGCAAGGCGCCTGGATTCCCAAACGAGAGCCATTCGGCTTGGGGGAATGCCACTTGTTGACTTGCATAGTGAGGAGGGGCTTCATGTTAAGTGTGTTACAGTGTGGCATTTTCAGACAAAGGCGGATTGGTTTGTTTTCGTTCCCCTGTTGTTTCCACTGCTTAATATCAAAATGTAATTAACACACACAAGCTGTCTAACAGTTTAACTCTTTATGCACCAAGGATTTGTTGCTGGTTTACATTTTATTCACATGAAATTATTATTTGGCCATTATTTGGCCAAGTGATGTGACATACGACCAAGTATGGTGACCCATACCCGGAATTCGTGCTCTGCATTTAACTCATCCAAAGTGCACACACACACACACACACACACACACATGAACACACACCCAGAGCAGTGGGCAGCCATTATGCTGCCACGCCTGGGAGTAGTTGGGGGTTCGGTGCCTTGCTCAAGGGCACCTCATCGTGGTATTGAAGGTGGAGAGAGCGCTGGGGGTGGAGATGTAAGCTTTAAACATTTTTTATATGGTTTTACGAAGAGTGTCCTAATGGCATATCTCAAACCTTAAAGTGCAGCATCTCATGTGAACGTGCATTGTGTGTTGGTTTTTCTCATGAATATTCAAATATCATTTTTTTTTGGATAATTAATTTCGAGTGCTCATCTGTGTGAATCCTGCTCTCAAATCTAATTAATTCTGTTATTAGATCAGTCGAGATCTGTTTAAATCGATTCAAATCCTCTTTAGCAAAAATAAGATCTCATTTGAATAGTTTGACTGGCACATTCATTGTGACCCATATAGTCTGTGCTCAACATGAGGTGAGAAAGCTGTGGGTTTAAAAAAAAACAAGCACACAGAGCAAGGTTGTGTGTTTTTATCTTGAGAGAGAAAGACTTAATCGTGTGTGAAATTTAAATTTGAACTCGTCAGCTGTGCGGTTTTGATTTGACGCTTGAAAGTCTTGCACAACATGATACCGCTTTAACAAATCTGTTCATCTCATGAAAATACGCCAAAGCCTGGCGTTCTTCTTGTTCTTGAAATAGCATTATTCCTGCCCTATGGGAGGTTTAAAGAAAGAGTTAACCCCAAAAAATGAAAATTCTGTCTGTGATTCACTGTGATTCAAAATTCACTCTTTTAGTCTGTTTTCAATGAAGCACATGTAGTACAATTCTGCCTGATACAGATACCTGATGAATGTCAGATATTACATTTCTACAGTATTGCCTAAAATAAATACAAATCAAAACACAGACTAAAAGCATACATTTGAAATGCTTGAAGTGAATTAAGACCTCTCAACATTAGAATAGATACTTATTTTGAGATTAGCTAATTACAGTCTTTTTAAAAATGTATAATTTTAAGTGAGTGTTAGATGACACCAACATGAAAACGAAGGACAGTTATATTGACAATTACATATTCATTTTATTGGTTATAAAGGTTATAAAATTGGATATCTCGTAAATATATATATATATTAGGGGTGTGACGAGATCTCGTATTACAAGATCTCGCGAGATTAAAACGCGACGAGATTTCTCGTCGAGGTGAAAAGTTGTCTCGTCGTGAGTTGTGATGTCAGCATGATGGAGCGTGAGGGTGAAATTAGTATTGAAGATCCCCCTGCCACATTTAAATCATTTGTGTGGCAACATTTTGGTTTTCCGGTGGAAATAAGAAACGGCGAAAGAGTGACAGACAAGACGAACACAATATGTAAACATTGTAAGAAAACAATGCCGTACACCGTGGCTAACACGAGCACTATGCAAAAACACATACAGAACCACCACAGCTCTCTACTAAAACCAGCCGCACATGTGACGAATGTTTTTTCAACTGCAGGAGACATAGTTACTGCCCAAAGGTCTCAGCTGCTGCCAGAAATCGTCGACATGCTTATATTCTTGAAAAAGAACATGACCATATCTTAGGCTGTTCTGTGTAGTTCATTTATCTCTTTTTCGTGCTTGAAGAAAAAAATAGTTTCTGTTTGCACTTTTAGTTTTGAGAGAGCAGTACTTTGATTATGGATACACTTACTGTTTGCATTTAAAGTGTTATTTCTGTTATTTATATATTTATTTTATTTATACTGTTTATAATTTTTTTATGTTCGATTTGTGGCAAGGAGTTACGTTTCTCATGTGAAATCGTACAGGGGAGAAGCCAGTCGGTAGAGTTTATAGCAAAACATTTTGCACTGTTTGCATGTCCTTTACTGCATATAATTAATTAAAATAGAAGTAAAATAACATTCATTACAAGTTGATTTCAAAATGCACCTAAATTGTTTTGCATTTTGTGATTTTCAGTTGAATAAAAGACTATTTTCCATTCATATATTTCATCATTGAGGATTTCTTAAAAATAGTGTAAAAATCTCGTCTCGTTCTCGTGAACCCAATCTCGTGTCTCGTCTCGTCTTGTGGAGTAAGCGTCTCGTCACACCCCTAATATATATATATATTATAAAATAACCTATTTTGCATGCCTAGTTCTTCACCCAAAGCTTATTGTTTGGCTGCAGAGGATTTGTAATGTCATGCATAAGTTATATAGACCATGTTTGTAATACATTTTATGGTGCTTTAATATCCTTCTTTTTAAAGCTTAAAAGCTTAATCGTAATATATTGTTATTGCATGGAAAAGAGCAGCCAGCACATTCTCCAAAATTTATCCTTTTGTGTTCCACAGAAAAAACAAAATCATACAGGTTTGGAACAACATAAGCACGAGTAAATAATGACAGTTGGCACATAAATAAAAAGAAACCGTATTAAAATACCACACTTCACTACTAGTTATTAGCCCTTATCAGCAGAGTTTCTTGGACCAGTATTGAGCCAGGTAATCCATCCATTTTATTTTTAACTTCATTATAGCGTGAAAACTCACAGCTGTACAAAGCCTAGTATGATGGGCGTTTACTCTCTCCTCAGTCAAACTAATCGCGTTACGGTAAGATAATGATCTGGATTGTATTGTTACAGTGTCATACAGTGATGTACGGCGTCTTGGCCCCTGTTTGCCCTCTCTGTAGCATGCGGTTTAGTGTACTAACGCAGCTTTAGTCACAGTGCAATAGAAAAGTCTACGGCTGCTGTGCAGATGAGACGTGCAAGAGGAAAAGCTGCTCGTCTTTGCATTAGTGTGGTCACGGATGGCGGGTTGTTGTGCTAAGGGGGAAATGGCAAAGCGAGGGGGTTTTATTTTTATTTTGTCAGCAGCGCAGAGATCTTATAAACAAACGAGCCTGAAGATGAGCGAAATATGATTTCTCCATCCGAAGCATTGTACAAGTGTTTGTATTGACCGGTGCATTAATTACCAACAGCTTAAATACAGCCTAATGTTCCATGATTGCAAGCAAACAAGCCTCACGGCAGGGTCTATGCCATTAACGGCCCCCGTAGGTGTAAATAGGGCTTCATTGACGGGAGCCACGTGGAAAGACTATGCACACAGTTAAGACTGAAGAAACCCAAATGTGCTTTTCTCTGCAGAGCACCTGTAATGGTGGCCAGCGGGACGGGCCCACGCAGGGCCAGAACGGGGGCGTGCAGAGAGGAGAGGCACCCTGCCTCAGCCTGGAGAGCACAGAGGAACCACGGGTGCTGGAGCACAAGCGAACGGGTCGGGCGCTGGAGCCGGAGAAAGATCACACTCGCTCTGTTTCTCTGCTGGAACAAAAACGCAAGGTGGTCTCTTCCAGCATCGACGTACCACAAGCCAGGTAAGACTGCCCCTACAGGCACAGATGAGAACTGAAGGAATTTATGTTTTTGTTTTCATTCTGTATGTGCTAAATAAGAACTAGATTGTAGTACAAGTGAGATGTCTTTCTCTATAAAGTTGCATACATTGATTTTTTTTTCATGAATGGATTGATCTGGGGCCTCATGTATAAAACTCTCCGTAGATTTCATCCTAAAAGTGTACGTATGCACAAAAGCTAGATTTTGCGTAAGCACAAACGTTTTCAGATTTATAAAAGCATGCGTACGCCAGAACATGTGCAAAAATCCCTTTTAGAAATCCCAGTCAGGGGAAGATTGTACGTACGTGCATCTCCTCCCTGAAATCACCATATATGGAGCTTACAACGCCTAGTTTTACGATGCATAACCTCATCTGCATATCATTTCCATGCATATTCCCATCCATGTGACACCATGTTTAACACCGTCAAAGGTACAAAACGTTAAGGAAATATGCGATACGGACTAAATGCCATTTGTGCCACATTATTTTTTATTGCCAAAATCATACAGAATGTTTTAAAATATATCAAAATATCCATAAAAATAAAACTCTTTTAGTTCTCCGATACATAGCCTATGTTAGAATATACTTGTTGACTTCATTCTTTCCACTGACCAAATAGTATTTCAATTGTTTTAAACAACTCAAATAAAATGTATGTAGTTTTGCTGAAAAAGTGAACATCTTTTAGCTATTTTTAGTGAACACAGGTAAGCCATTTATTGCGGTGTAAATACAATTGTCTAACTCGCAGGTCACAGACAAAGTATTTTAAAAAGGGAACAGGTAAATCAAGTTTTATCCTTCAAAAACTTCAAATCAAGTTTTATCCTTCAAATTTATCCTCTGTGCAGCTGCGCGGTTGTACAGTAGTTATTATTCAAACCGGACAATGGACCGTTCGACCACCGAATCCAGCAGTGTCTGCTGTCATTAAAACATTGCATGCCACAGGAAAAGTGATTAAGCGCATAAACTACAAATATGTCTAAATTCATATCATTTTTGTTTAACTTCTGTGTAATGACTTTATGTAATTTCAGTGCTTATCTCCATTGATGAGAGTGGAATATTTCATGTAAATGTGTATATCGAAATGATAATAGTGTAAAATCATTCTTTACTTCATTACTACAGCACAAAGGGTGCGTACGCACAGTCAAGAGCATCCGTACGGTGCGCACATATTTACGCCAAGTTGATTTTTTATAAATCCAGATATGTGCTTTGAAAACAGCGTGCGCACATTTCTATGCCCATTTTGTGCGTTCGCAACTTTTATGCATGATGCCTGGTCTTATTTAATTATAGATCTTTTTTGAAGCAAAAGCGACATTTGGACAAAACGTTTTTCAGCTACTGAAATATTTCCCCCCAATATTTTATATTAAAAGTACAAAAATATGGAAGTAATTTGGTAATCGCATATTGTAGCATTTATACCACTGTGTATACCACGAAGATTGGGTTCAATAAGATTGTAATGTTTTTGAAAGATGTTTCTTATGCTCACCAAGGCTGCATTTATTTGATCAAAAATACTATTATAATGTGAAATATTATTACAATTTAAACTAAGTGTTCTCTGTTTCAATATATTTTAAAATGTAATTAATTTTTGAGATGGCCACGCTGAATTTTCAGCATTAATTGTATGTCTTACTGTTTTATATTCACTACACAATGTGTTCTAAGCGAAACGAAGACCACCAGTGTATTGATGCAAGCTTGTCTGTGGTTTGTGAATCCTGTGGTCTGAACGCTTTACAGCATTTACACCTCTTTTCTGACACCTAGCATGCAGCAAGCTGTAGAACTACAAAAACATTGCAACAGCTGTATTCCTTTGCTTTAACACACACAATCACACAGTCTTTTAGTGTGACTTTTTACTTTTTAGATCCCAAAAATCAATTGGCAATTCAGTTGAATGAAGCATCTGCTGTCCGATCAGGCACTTTTACTACACTGAGGCCTGATATCGACTCAGTATTTATTTGTTGACGAATTATAGATCTCTTAGCTCAATTTATATTCTATTTTTCCATTCAGGAAAACAACAGAAAGTCTCACTGAGCAATGAATTTATTTTATGGCTGAGAAAGATGTTTGGGATTTTGGCCTTGTATGTTTGGTTTGCTATAGGTTGACTACAGATGGCCCTAGGTGTTGTATTGATCACCTCAGTGGTGCTCCATTTATGAAGCTCATTATTTTGAATGCTTATAGAAAATTGTGATTATTCCTCCATGTACAACAAATTATGTTTGTCTTGCTAGCTCTAGATCTTGAAAGATTTCACTGCTGGTTGTGCTATGGTGCTATACAATTCGTTTTCTGAACAGATCATACATATTAATAGTGATGCAACGGATCGCAAAACTCACGGTTTGGATTATATTACAGATTTTGAGTCTCGGATCGGATCAGCAAAAAAATAACAAACAAATAAAAGTTTGTTTTTATTCATTACTGAGAGTTTACTTTAAGTACTTCTATACCACAACAACAACTACTAGCTGAACTGATGTTAGTAATAAAACAAGAACGATTCCACAAATTATAAGCGTAGATGAATACAACAAAGTTATTAATAAAGTCAATAACACAATAGTGCTCTTCTCTGCCGGTATTTATAGGCTGCTGTCTCTTTAAGACCAAATGCACATGCCTAATACTAACACACATCCAGTTTCTTTCTCAGCTGCTTCGGTTCACTTAAGACATTACATTTACATTTATACATTTAACAGATGCTTTTATCCATAGCGACTTACAGTACATTCATGCTATACATATTTTTATCAGTATGTGTTTCCTGGGATTTGAACCCACATAACCCGCATAGAACCCACATTGAACCCGCTAAAGCAATGCTCTAACCACTGAGCCACAGGAACACATACCAGAATACTTGCCAAAACGGGTATTTAAACATAACTTGTGTGTATGTTTCCATTCAAACAGAAGTGAGAGGAATAAATCTGTGTGAATCACGCAGTCTGAATCGCATCTCTCTCTCTCTCTCTATGCGTGTGCTCGCTTCGGGTGTGTACAGCAGCGGTGAAAAAAACAGTGCACACGTTCTCTTCTGCTTGAATGGTGTAAAATGGTTTGAATGGGTAAATTGGCAAGACAAAACACGAGCAAAGGATAACTTTCACTCTATGATGGTTAAACTTAACAGTTAACCCACGAATCGCATGCGTGCCGAACCGTGGGATCTGGTCCGTAAAGATCACAGATCATCTACGATCCGTTGCTTGCTAAATATTAACATGACATAAAATAACATCAACTTCCAAGTTATATATAAAAGTACCATTTCATATTTGTGGATCGTGTCACACTAAAGACTAGAGTAAGGGCTGCTGAAATAAGCTTTGCATGACAGGAATAAATTACACTTTTAAATATATCACCATTAATTTAAATGCAGTACTATTTCATAGTATTATTGTTTTTACTGTATTTTTGATCAAATAAATACAGCCTAAGAGATTCAAAAAAAAAAAGCTTACAACCCTAAACTTTTCAACTGTATCATGAACCTCTAGGCGGAACAATTCATTAGGATCATATCCTTGTTAAAATCGAGCCAATTTTAGATTTGTGTGCTTCAGTTGATTTCAGTCTCACAGTGCGTGTTTGTTCATACATTTTCTTTTCCGTGTTTCTTTTGGACAACTCAATCCTCAAAACATGTACTTTGAGCTCTGAGGTCTATTAGTCATGATTTTGGACATGAAGCAACCACAAGTTTAAATCTCAAAATAATGATGGTGCCTTTCTGTTGGCAGGGCCGGTCAGTTTAGACAGACACAGAGACAGTTCTGGATGGTGTGCTTTGGTTTCTTTTGCATTTATCAGCTCTGGGATAGTTGATGAATCCCTTGTGCCAAAGTAACATGAGGATTAGCATCACTGTTATTGTAAAGTGTTTCCAACATATCAAAATCAATATATAGAGCCGTGCAACAAATTATCTTTATAAAGCGCCAGTGAAGACCAAGATCCCATAGGCCAAGAGTTTAATTGTGATTGATTGACACTGGTCTACCTAAATGGGAAATGGTGACACATAAGCAAGCGAACGGAACGTTAAAGGCCTAAGTATACTTCTTTTTTTTAAGAAGACGTCTTTTTAGACACCGATGTTCCACGCATGTGCTTTGCGCCAAATTGCAATACCTCCCCTGGCCTAGCGGGTCCCGCAGGGAGCAGTTATGAAGATTACAGTGTGATGAAGGACACGGAAGAAAAACTCATAGAAGTCCGGTAAGCACAGCGGAAAGCCTAGCCGTGACCAAGTATTGCTGCAAGCTACCGCTTGGGAAGCCGGACAGTGTTTACCCTTATTCCAGAGGTGTGTGAAGCCATATGTTTATGCAGTTTTTCTTCGGCTACCTTGTGAATCGATTCCCCCAGGGCAGCGTTTCCACCTTGCGGATAAACTAATACACTGCAAGAGTTTAATGCACATGTGCCTGCGTGTACAAAGTACAAAGTTAAGTATACTTTGGTCTAGGGCTGCAACAACTAATCGATAATAAAACCGATTATTATCGACAATGACAATCATCGACAGCGATTCTCATTATCGATTAATCGGGTCTGCCCACAGTGCACGTCCAGCTTCAGCCGGTTGCGTCAAATTACAGCATTGAATAACCCATTTCTATGGACAAAATGCATCTAAAAATAGTGGAGGAAACAGAATGAGATGCTGCGGGAGAGCTAGGTGATCCAAGCTGCCCAAAACATGAGAATTCTTTATTTTAAAGGATTAGTGTAATGGCTTGCCCTGTCAGGCTCTTTTACAGATGCATGTGCGTCCTCAGTGCAAAAACATTCAGTTTACGGTCATATCCTTATCTATAAATGTCTAAAATATCTAAAATAAATTATCTAAAATATTTGTTTTCTCTTTATTATGATAGGTGGTCTAATAAATTGTTAAGTATTGTATGTATATCATTCAGTTGGAATGTTTGTTTGAAAGACATTGGACAGAATGTGGAGTAGTGTGTTTTTTGTCAATAAAAATAAAAATAAATTCCGATTAATCGAAAGAATAACTGGCCAACTAATCGATTACCAAAATAATCGTTAGTTGCAGCACTACTTTGGTCTTTAAGACTAAACTGATGCGCCAGATACTTGATTGTGATTGGAGACCAGGTTGTACACTCTTGAAGTTGTGATTGCAAACAGCAGTGACCTAGATGCAGTAACACTTTAATATCACAGGACTGGAGCTTAGCCACTTGGTTTGTTCAATCAGTGTACAAGAGAGAGTGTGCTGGGGTTTGTTTGGTGACCTGCAGGTCTAAGGGGGGTGAAGAGGGCCATACGTTTCTCATCTCACGTCAGCTGTTTTAGTGTTCATTATTGGATACTGAATAGCTTAGTTCATCATATTTGTTTACAGAGTCCCACCACAAGCATTCTCTGTCTTGTATATTAGTTGACCCAACGTGATTACTAACCTCTCTTTCCCCGGCAGCTTTGCTGAAAGAGAGGCTTATTAAAAGATTGAGAAAAGCTGTATGTGGAAACCATTTTGGTTCCTCTTTCTAGTAGTGTACAAGAATCTACAGCTGCTTTATATTTTTTCTATGGCAGGAAATAACCTATTTGAACAAGAAATGAATTTTAATGTTCCAAGCCTCCACCAGACTAATTGTGAGCAGGAAATGAATAATGGTGTGTGTGTGTGTAGAATTGTGTAAAAGCAACATTCGTTTTTCAAAAGAATAGTTCAGCCAAAAAAAAGAGAGTATGGTAAATATTTACTCCACTTTAAAAAGATGAACCAAATGTGTTTATTATCTATCTTTTATGGAACAGAAATCTTTGAAGAATGTCCTTCCCACTCTCTTCCATTAGTCATGCACCAAAATTAATATTTTGGACATGCTGAGCTGGAAAACAACACAAAAAAACTCAAAGGATATATTTTACATTAGACTTTACACGTTTCTTACACAAACACATCGATTTCACTTCACAAGGCATTTATTAACCTCCTGGGGCCGTGTGGAGCAATTTTTCTGGTGGCTGGATGCACTTTTTGTGCTTCAAAATCTCAAGCACCATTCGCTGCCATTATAAAGCTTGGAAGAGCCAGGACATTTTTTTTATATAACTCCGATTGTATTCGTCTGAAAGAAGAAAGTCGTACACACCTAGGATGGCTTTGACTGAGAGTAAATCAAATCATGGGGTAATTTTCATTTTTGGCTGAACTATCCCTTTAAGTGCGCTATCAAGGTTACATGTTTGAACACTTACAATAAGAGATTTATAATTGTGAATCATTGTTAATGTGTTCTGAAATATAGCTTATATTCACCTGTGGGAGACTGCAGCAGAAACAGTGGTCAGGAAACCACACTGGAGGTTTCTCCAAATAAATCTGGAGCTCAATCCCCCGAGTCCATCAAAATAAGCTTTTACATTACTGTGGTAAAGCAAAGGAAATGAATGCAACCAAATTACTAGGTTTCCTATAACCTCTCATACAGCCATATTGCTTGAAATATGGGTGTAACCTTTGTTGTTGCTTTTTTCTTTAACAAAAAGCTTTTTGCTTCCTCCCCCCTGTTGATCCTATGTGCCGTGTCAAAGTGGTGGGTGTACTCTTAAAAATAAAGGTGCTTCACAATGCCATAAAATAACCTTTTTGTATAAATGTTTCCATAAAGAACCTTTAACATCTGAAGAATCTTTCTGTTTCACAAAAGGTTCTTTGTGGTGGAAGACATTTTCAAAGAAATCACTTGAAGAAACTTTTGAAGCACCTTTATTTTTAAGAGTGTGGATAAACCGGGGAGGGGGCTGATCTGGTCGAACAGTATGCTTTCTCAGTAGAGCAGCTTTACTGGCTGCCAAAGAAAACCAGTTCCCTCAGAAAGTGGATGGTGGTTGGGCTGCGTCTTTAGAGAGCATGTTATTACCATCTGAAAAGCGCCACTCTTTGCAAAAGCTGGAGTTCTGCGATGCTGGACTCTTTCCAGCACTTTCACAGCAAACTACACAGCGCTTGGTGTTGGTCCTGGGTGTCTTATCAGACTGGACACAGCGTGTTGTTTTCTTTTTTCAGGCTTCCATGAACTTCACAATAATTGAAACAGTTTTGAAATAGTTGTTCCATTCCTATCTGATTGGCTCGACAGGCTGCAAGCTACAAAATACATGCTTGAGTGTGTGCCATCCTACAAGAATGAAAGAATCCACTGTGTTAAAATGGGATGTGGTTGTTTTAGTAGTCAGTGAATGAAGGGTATAAACTCGCTGTTCCTAGAAGCATGCAGTAAAAATAGAATGACATAACATGTAACCAGATACAGCAGCAGTACAACTGCAAAGTTTAATGTAATAACAAATAAAGCTTTAACCCTATAAAGCCTACTGGTTAATATTTGATACACACCTTTCTAAAGCCTTTAATTTATCAACATGATCAAAACTTTGAAAACCTGTTGTACATGATCTTTATGCATTTTATGTAAGTAGCCTGTTATAGATCATTGATTTACAATACAAGCAGTCAGAATTTGTAATATTTTAGGGCATATTTTTGCTTAGGACTTTGCTTTTGAGCTCCATATTCTCCTATATGCATTAAAACAACCAAAACATGAACAAAAACACATATTAGGGCTGTGTAATTAATCGCATGTGATTGATGGAGGAAAGTAAATCTCCATCACCTGCTTTCAGATGGAGCAGCTTTTAATACACAGAGCTGTAGATCACTGACAAGCTACGCGATATCGCGTTCATAATTTAATCTGTGATTATGAATGCGATATCGCACAGCTTGTCAGTGATCTACATCGATCTCTGGTGATGGAGATTTACTACCAATCACGGAACAGGCTTTACTGACGAGATGCGCATGATCATCGCATGCGATATATTGCACAGCACTAACTCATTTCTTTGTCATTTTGTCCCCCCAAAAAAGCTTCAA
Source organism: Gymnocypris eckloni scoliostomus (assembly GCA_027564155.1). NCBI lineage: Eukaryota > Metazoa > Chordata > Actinopteri > Cypriniformes > Cyprinidae > Gymnocypris > Gymnocypris eckloni. Next base: position 12,279,688 of record CM050427.1, on the reverse strand, counting down.
TAAACTATTTCATTTAAAAAAATATATTTCATGTCAGGTTTTACAGAGTTAAACATTTATGGGGGAATTGTTCAGTTTTGAGTAGTGTTGTCAAACTATAAATTGCTATTAATCACATCCAAAATAAAAAATTTTGTTTACATAGTATGTGTGTGTACTGTGTATATTTAATATGTATATATAAATACAGACCCATGCATGTTAAGAATATATTTACGTTTACATATTAAATATATTGATGTACAATATAAATTATATGATTATAAATATATACATGTAAATATTTTCAAAATATATACTGTATGTGTGTGTATTTACATATACATATTAAATATACACAGTGACAGTACACACACATACTATGTAAACAAAAACTTTTATTTTGAATACGATTAATCGTTTGACAGCACTAGTTTTGAATTACTTAATGTTATTATTATATATATATGTGTGTGTGTGTGTGTGTGTGTGTGTGTGTGTGTGTGTGTGTGTGTGTGTGTGTGTGTTTGATGATAAATGCAGTTTTCTATCTTGCAAGTTAGATCTGATTGTGGATGATGCAATAATTTTTTTTGTAACGTAAATTGCATATAAAAGGCTGTTTATTATGCTCTCAAAGGCTGATTGTGCTCAAAAATTTACAATGATACCCTTCAGATGCACCTAGTTACACTCAGTAGCAGGTGTTCAGCGACTAGCACAGTTTTTTCAGCTCAAAAACCTGTGAAAATAGTGCAGCCATTTCACCCTTAGTTGCTCAAGCCAATAAAACGACGTTATTATTTTGTTTTCTGTTTAAAAATGTACAAATTAGGTCTAGTTTAATGGCAACATGGATGCAAACATATGGTTTTTATGTTGAGGCTATGTTGTTAAGTACAAACTATAAAATCAGTCATCTGGAAATTGTATTCAAAAAGGCCATCCGTGAATAGTTTCTCTTTCATTGCTAAGCAATAATAGCCTTTTCCATTAGCAGCTTTAAATCACTGGCCACTTGCATGTGTCGAGGCTTTGGAAATTGGACCACCTCTGATGGTTTGGAATGAAATGTGCTAGAATTTTTATGCAAATTAGTGGTTTAATTAAAACCCCCTGAATATCAGTGAGGGGCAGAGGATTATGTCTTTCAAAGCAATAATACTTGGGTTGTCCTCACAAGATGATTGAAGTTACCAACGAGAAGAGCTCTAATGTTTGCCGCAGCTCGATACCAAACACTCCAGATCAAAAATGGCTTCCCATTAACATCCAACCTCCCTGAAGATTCCTGTCTGAAGAAAATCATTTGTTTAAGAGATCAAAGCCTGATTTCATCAGCCTTTCTAGTTACGATAATTTGTGTACAAGTGCATGCATTCAGTTCATGACAATCCCTGACGTATTGCCAGCACGTCAATTTTAAAACTGTCAAAACAAGTCTATTTACATGTATTAATGTTGTAAATAATGAAGTATGGCCTCGTTTTATGAGTTTAACACTTCTATACTGCAGTCATGGGAGTAGAAACCAGTGTTCCGGCTGTGTTACTCTGACAGTCACGTTACTGTAAATCAGTACTACTTCAAATGTAAGTGCAGCATGGCTTCTCATTGCGTGCTGCCAATTTGCAGGTGTTTTAGGAGTCCCTGTGGCATTCTCAGCAGCATGATCGAGAAACAATATCACATCAATACTGAGATCACATGCAGTGCTTCTGTGCTTGAATCATTGTTGGAGGCTTTGGAATGGGTTGTCTCATTATTTTAAGAGACTGCAAACAGATGAGCGTGAAAGGATGAATTGATAAGTTATGGCAATAATCATAATGACTTTAACATCACGGTTTTGACTTGTCCTTTTTTCTTTTGAAAATGGATTGTAATTCAGTGTTCACAAACAGATTCTGAAAATATACAAATCAAATTCAAAATATTAGTAAATAATATATAATAGTGTACAAATACTACTAAAACGTTTTTTATACTGTGACCACTTTGGTCTTAAACCAAGATTTGGTTTTAAACTACTCGTGTGCGTATATAGTGTTTATTGGAGATTGACAAGCAGGGATTCAAAATGACTTTTACTTTTACTTTACTTTTTATTTTTTAGTCATTAAGCAGATGCTTTTATCCAAAGCGACTTACAAATAAGAAAAGTGAAGTACTTGTGAAGTATTACTGAGGATTTAAATATAATAACTTTTTATGTAAATTATGAATAAAATCGCCACATTTTTAAAGACTGAAAAGAATAGTCTTAAGTAATAGTTAGGTAAAATATGATATAATTCTTACTGAACTAAATATTACATTGAACTAACAATAATGATACATTATTTTAACTGTTTGAAACCTTGATAAAATGTGAAGTAATTAAATCAAAATGTTAAGCCTATATTGTATTAAGACAATGCGTAACAATGGAAATATTTTACTAAATCCTAATTTCATTTAATTTGAATTACAATCACAATGCTTCATTACAAGTACACTGTAAACCCGGATAAGTAGAATTTACTTAAAAAAACCCAGGTAACCCGTTGCCTTAAAATTTTTAAGTAATGAAGCATTAGTTGAATAAGTGAGGTGAACTACGTTCAATGTACTTAAGCCCATAATGGAATGGAATAGAACATTTAAGTTGAATGTACTTATAACCGAGTTACAGTAACTGAAGATACTTAGTTTAAACAATCTTTCCCCACCCATTTATTTAACTCAGCTTGTTAAGTAAGCATTACTCCATAACCAATTTAACTAAATTGTATATTCTAACTGACCCAACTTAACTTTTTGTTCCTGAAACTCAAAATATCTTTCAATCAATAGAGCCATGTAAAATACATACATACAACTGCAACATTACACAACATCCAATTGTATTTTTATTGAACATGTCTTTTTTTTAACAACAAAAGAAACAAAGCCATGGCCTAATACACTCAAAAAAAATATTATTTAAACTTAATTAAATTATGGACAGTGGTTCCACACAACCAAATTGTTTTACATTATTTACATTAATGGATTTTTTTGAGTCTATGTAAAATTACTGTGTTGAGACAACACAATTGAATGAAGAAAATCAATGTGAAATAGTAATGTCCAACCAAATCAATTTAATCACTTTCCTTTAACTTAAAACAATTAAGTTCAGTCAACATGTTTTGGTTTACTAAAAATTGGCCAAATGTTTCACTGAACCAACATAAGGAGCTTGGTTTCAAACAAGCCAATTAAATTATGGACAGTGGTTCCATCCAATTAGTTATTGTTATTTTAACTCAATTGTTTCTATTTAAAGTTACTCCCTTTAAAAAGCATTTTGTGTGTGTGATTGTCATGTAATGACTCATAAAGGCAAGATTTGTAACAAATGATCAAACTGTATTTGTTAAACAAGCATAATAAACAGTTTTAAACAGCCTGCTCAATCTTACATTCAAGAGATTAGACTTGTGCAAATGCATTAACATTGTTTTTCAGTTTCAATGCATTATTTTAGAAAAGACAACAACAATAAATATAAATATCTTAATTGAGAAAAAAAGAAAGAAAAAGTTGGCAGATTACAATTGAGGTTCTGGTCAGAAATTAATTCTGTAATATATTAAACAACTTTTACAGAAAAAGTTACTTCTACTATGCCACGCAGCCTCCAAGAAATGGGCAGCTTGCACTACTTCCTCTAAAAATAAATCTGAACAAAAACATTTCAATTTAGACTAAGAACAGATAGCTAACAACAATTATCAAATGACATCTTGAATCAATGAGATCACTGATGTAGTCTAATGGATATATCTTTTACTGAAAATTACAGATGCCCTGAGCACATACGGGAAATAAGTCACCTTGCAACAAATTTGAACATGCTATAAATACAGCTGAACAAGTGTAACCCACATTACAAAACCATTTTCTAAAACTTGGCATTTAAAGGTAACCGATAAAACATTCCAGAGTCCTTACTCGAACACATCAGAGAAGAGCTTTGTCTTCAGTGTTTGCACTTTATTTGGATAGCTTGTTGCCATCAAGCACCAGAAATAACTTCTGTAGTACCTCGAAAGTGTACCTGAGTTCAGGAGGGTATAAGTTTAGTCCATATATCAGTCCCAGCAACATGGCTGTTGCATATGGTACTACAGAGGTCCTGGATAACTTTTAACCTTCCAAGACCACTCCAACATCTGCTGGGCTGTCTTCAATGTCAGCACCTTCGTATCGTATGACATAGATTCCCACGACAGCTTTCTGGATCGCCTCCTGAGTGCTGGCACCGTCTGTATCCTACAGAGGTAATTTAAAATGATGGAGAACTCTTAAATTCCTGCATATTAACTGTGCCACAGCATTTAATATCCTTGAAAATACAGGAACATTTTTTGTTAATAAAAAATAAATAAATACTGACCATAAAATCCAGAATAAGACTGCTAGGGTCTTCATTTAGGTAGACACATAGGGATTTGATTATGCATTCTCTCTTCACTTCAGTGTCATCAGTCTAAAGATGCAAATAACAACATTAACAAAATATAGCCGTTACATTTTTTACACAATCACAGGCACACTTAAAAATTGTCAGTCATTCCAGTCGTTCATCCCTTATATGTGTTTAATCATTTTCTTAAGGGAAAGAGCCTGCTCCTGGAGGGCCACTGTCCTGCGGAGTTTAGCTCCAACCTAATTAAATACACCTGAACCAGCGAATCAAAGTTTTTAGGAATTTTCAAATAAGACTTACTACAACTTCCAGGCAGGTGTGTTGGGTAATTTGTAGCTAAACTCTGCAGAACACTGGCCCTCCAAGAAGAGGTTTGGACAAGTCTGCCTTCTGTCAAAATATTTTTGTAAGCTAATGCATTTGCAAAATCTGCCAGTTTATAGTAATACTACATATTTTGCATTTATTGTACTTCAAATCTTAATAAATATAATCCTATTACATTTTCGTCTTTTTTGTGCATGCTGATGACCATAACCCCAAAACTTAGACACTGGTGAGTTTAGAGGATAATGTTTCAAAGGGTTAAGTCACCCAAAAATTACTGTCATTAATTACTCACCCTCATGTTGTTCCGAACCCATAAAACCTTTGTTCGTCTTCAGAACACAAATTAAGATATTTTAAAGAAACCCAAGAGCCCTCTGACTCTCCATAAGGATCCCATCACGTTCAAGTTCCAGAAAGGTACCAAAAACATTGTTGAAATAGTCCACGTGACATCATGTAATTTTATTTTGTGAAGCTACAAGAATACTTTGTGCACAAAAAAACCACATAACTTTATTCAACAATTCTTCTCCTCCGCATCACCCTAGCGTCATTTTGGCGAGTACCACAAAGCAAGCGTGTGCTTTGATCTGCACATAACATGTGCGTGGTGCTGCTGATGTAGATAACATGTGCTACGCCTTGATGCACCCTCTTGCCAGGGTGACTCAGAGGAGAATAATTGTTGAAGTTGAAGTTATTTTAGTTTTTTTGCGCAACAAAAAGTATTCTCTTCGCATCATAAAATTCATATTGAACCACTGATGGCAGATGGAGTATCCTGACAATGCTTTTCATACTTTTCTGGACCTTGACAGTGGTAATACTTGGCAGTCAATGGGACAGTCAAAAGCCTCCTGGTTTCCATCTAAAATATCTTAAATTGTGTTCCGAAGATAAACGAAGCTTTTACGGGTTTGGAATGACATGGGGGTAAGTGATTAATGACAATTTGCAATTTGGGGTGGAGTAACCCACTTCACAATTTAAAGGTATACTGTCATTTTTTGTTCAAGATCAATTTAAATTAATCAATACATCAATCCTTATCCCAAAACATGTTTTCGTCTTACTATGATACGTTATGGGAAGCCCTTTATAAGCATACATTTTAGTGGTAGAGATGCACCGGACAACTGGCCATAAATCACTATTTTTTGTTTTATTTTGGCTAGTTTCTATTCTTGACTTGCACAAACTTTATTGCACTAATTTCCCAAAATGTAATTTGTGTAGAAATATTACAAAGTCTGTAAAAACGACGGTCACAAAGGCCAAAGGCAGATCACGCTGAAGATGGATGGAAAGAGGACAACACAGATGCTGCAGCAGAGAAAATAGTGTACAAGGCAGCAAGCAAAAATGTTAACATTGAATTGGGGGTTTATATGAATGCATCGTTGAAGGGAACTGACCCGCTTTAGAAAAGTTTTGATAGCCATTTTTTTCTCTCACTCTGTATAATCACAGTGCTGCTTTTTGTACAGTGATAAACACATTTCAATTAGCCCATCTGCTATTATGTCTTGTGCATGACAGCTGTCATATTATAGAGCAAATAAGTTAGCTTAAAGGGGAAAAAAATGCAACTGGCATCGGAATCAACCAATGTGTTTGTTAACAAACAAAAATGAAATCCACAAAGTGCATGCAGTTTGGTTTTTAAAGAGCCAAAAGCTACAAAGCTACAGTGTACCTTTAAATCAGTTATAGTTACATGTTCCACCAAGGGGTCAGTTCTGTAGAACATGACTCATCTGACATTAATAGCACAATGTTTATTACAATCATAGGCTGCACAATGCTGTATTGTAACAGTATCGATGAAAATTCAATGATTTATTTAGCGATGAACTGAGTCACGTTTACTGTTCTAAAAGGCGGGCATGATTAACGTTACATGTCTGGAGCATCTATAATTTGAACAACTCAAGTAGCGATCGGTTTGACAACGTCACTGTATGAGCATGTTCATAACCAAAACTTCAAATTGTGCTGAGCCATGGGTTGAAACAAAACACGGGAAAATTATTACTTGTTTATAAATCTTAAAAAAAGTGATTCAGCGTTCACTTAACGTTACCTTTATCCAAAAGCGTCGTTTCACCGTCACATTCCTTTATTTCCCCAAAGGCAGTGATGAAGGAAACCGTGATAAAATGCATACTGTAATAAAAAAGAAAACGAAAAAAACGAATAACGTTAGCAGATACAATGCAAACATTTCTGCAACAGTCGACTGTGGCATTATTTGAACTTGCTTCAGCCAATTGTAATGAGACTCCAATAGTTAAGTGTAAGAGCACAAGGAAGTTGTCTCGTTAAACTGCTTATCACATTAATTCGCCAGAAAACCAGTATGAATTCTAATATATTGTCCCATCCTTTGTTCCACAAGCACACGTATATAACGTTAAATAAGTGTTCACTAACGTTACAGAGAATCATGCGCTTTCCACATGCAACTCACATTTTCCAACCGCATGAAATCATCCATTAATGGCGCAATAAATAATTACACACAATACTCGACTATACTAACCGAAATTCACTAACGCTAACAGAAATGGGCTTAACACATAGAAACTTTAAATGTCCTTACCTTGATGATACTCCTATCGCTGCCGCCATGTTCCTTCTTCGCGCTGTCTTCATCATACGTTAGAAATCGTCACATCCGGTTTTTGAATTGCGAAATTAAACCCTTTACATTAGTTTAACGATTGATAGTTAAGTAAAATGGAAAATGAAACAGTTTAAGTTACTTAAACACCATACAATAGTATTTTGGAGGAAAGTGAAATATATTTGTGTTGTTTTAAAAAAAACTAATCTGAGTAAAACGAACAGTGGGGCTTCTAGTGTGTAGTTTCCTCAGTGATGGCATGAAAAGAAAAAAAATATCTTCCTCTTTAATGCCAATCATTACAATATTGTACTGCACCTACAATATTAAATATTAATATTAATAAACTGCAAAACTCAGCCCTGCTGAACACTGTTATCTTAACATTTACTCTTACAATAATTTGCGATTTCGTATTTTGTTTTTGACCCTCTGAACTTACCGTTGGACAGGCAAAACTTGATGATATTAAGTTGTTTTAGCTCAAACACATAATTACAATAAGATAGGCCATTAAAAAGTACAGTTTACTCAGAATTCATAATTAATGTAAAGAAATGACACATGTTTAAGTAATACAAACTCAGTTTGTTTGAGTAGACACTACTGATTGGACTTAAAAACTCAATTACAATAAGAAAGGACAAGAAAAAGTTCAGCTTAATCAGAATTAACAAGTAATGTCAATAAATTAGACACATTTAAGTAATATGTACTCAATCTCTTTGAGTTGAATCAAAATCTGGGTTTACAGTGTAGATTGTCAGGCTTGTGTTGTGTTTTGTCTCCCATGTGCTTCTAGTTTTCCCTCTTGTGTCATTATGCCCATATTTGGTTTGTTTCCTGTTCCTGTCCCGATTATGTTGATTTGCACCCAGCTGTGTTTTATTAATAATCTAGTTGACTCCTCCTTTAGGTCTTGTACTTGTTTTCCCTGTCTGTAGCGTCTGGTATTGAACGTCGTTCTGTGTGTCCTGTGTCACTATATGCTAGAATTATTAAAGAAAGTGTTATTTGATTAATTCCTCGTCTGCTCGTGTGAAATCGAGGCAAATAATTTAAGCTATATGAGTTAATCAGACACAAATGGTTGGTTATAGGTTAAAGTCTGGATATAAATGTCTCTGTTGCTCTGTTTGGTAAGGTAATTGTAGTCTAGTCTTTATGTATCTCCTCTTATACTAGTTCAGTTTGAGTTGTGGCTTGGGGCAAAGATTCTCTGGCAGGGGGCATCATGATGTTGAGTTACTCAAGTGTGTCCTATTCAAATAAACCTGCGTTACATATTATGCATTACTAATTATACCTATCAGTTTTGACAGTGTAGTTGGTAATATAAATTATTATGTTACCAGCTCTGTTGAGCTGAAAGCCTTTATTAATTAAAATGGATATGTACTCATTAAGCTTTCTGCATGGGGGGGGGGGGGATCAATTTAATTTGGGTGGCACTCCCCAATTGTGTCATAGTTGAGAATATGGAGACTCTAGGGTACAGATGTGACCGTGACAATGGCTAAGAGTAATAGAGCAGAAGGACAGATCATTTTTTTCTACTTTTAAAATACATAACTTTCTCCCGTCCAACTTGAGTGTGCAGAGAGAAAGCCATTCTTAGGGTGACTTCCTGGAAGAGCAGAAACAATGTGGCTCTGTGGTGTTTTCAAAACATTGCTCTGTTTTTAAGGTTTGACTTTTCAATTTATAGCACAACTAATGGCACGAGTTTGAGGTGGTACTTCCTGTTTTACTTAATGTGTGTGACATGATGACAGAATGTAGGGTTCACTTACATTTACCCTGAAAAACTGAAAATATTTTGGCTAAAATGTATTGATATAACAATGACTTAAATATTAATATATATTTTTAATAATTGAAATGTTGCAGAATTAAAATATAATTAGTAGATGGAAAATGTATATACTATAAATGTAAATTAAAATATTGAAATATAGACTAATTCAAAATATGAATAAATAATATAGTATTATCAGTATAGTGTGTGTGTGTGTGTGTGTGTATGTATATATATGTTTATATGTATATATTTTATATATATATTTTATATAAATATCTAAATAAAAAAATATCATCTAGAGTTTTTGTTTTTAATACTGTAACTTTAATTTGGCATCTAGGATTTAATTTTTAAAACTGTACCCGCATATATAATATATGATGTTTATTGAACTATTCTCAAAGTCTTATATATATTTGTATATAAAATAAAAGGGAACACATGTATGTTCTTCTCACACAACTACACAGAGAAAGAAAAAAAAGCATATCTGATACTTTATCATTATACTGTATATGATTCATGTGATTACAAAGGTTGTTTGCAGAATCTACATCTCTCTCCCACAGGTTCAATATTATGAGAGTAAACCAAAACAACACTTTATGGATTAGATGTTATGACTGTGACTTTGATTTATTCCTGCATGCTTTGATATTGTTTTGTAATTCCCACCCTTACATAACACATTTTCATATGGAAGGTCTTTAGTGACCACACACATCAGAGCGGGCAAAGACTAACCACTTTAAAGGGCTCGGCCGCTGCTCAAGTCGAGGTTAGCTCATACTATTCATGGTCTCTTGCTGATCTTTCATCAAAGCGGTGCACTAGAGAGGGAATGTTCCAGATGTTTAAATACTGTCTGCTGAAACACCATATGTATTAGATGTTGCAGAGCCTTTGCACTGAGGTTTCATTATATTGCCCAAGGGATTTGGGCAATATTGTTATTGCCAGCTCTTAGATTCATCATTCAGACTCAGGAGCTTCATAACAGGCCTGTTGCACAATGGCACGGCAACTTTCCATATGCACTAGTTAATATAAACTTTTGTCCTTTGTTTTTTCTGATCAACAACATTTTGAAAATGATTGTATTAGATTTGTGTTATGACTTCCAAGAGCAACTGCAGTCAGTTTTTGTAGGAATGTCTCAGGATGGTCAGTTAGTGGGGTTGTCTACATATTTTTAAGCTAAAAAGTGAATAAATGTATAACTTCTCAGAGAGGTGCTTTACCATGCTACTAATAACTGTTGACAGTCAGCTTGTTAAAACCCTCTCTGTGAAGCTTCTCTAAATTCATCTCCTCACCACCGCCGCACTCATCACAGCAGCACTTTATTCAGCTTCAAAAATACATTTCAAGACAATTACTGTCAAACTCTTCCTGTTATTATGCATAATTCGAAGCTCATAATTTTAGAGTACTGTGATACTGTAGTTCTCAAGTTTTGCTTTTTATCCACGGCTGCTCTTTATGTAATTGTTTTCAAAAATGAATGACGGAGTTGATACCAATATCAATACTGATTTTGTACCACACACACACACACACACACACACACACACACACACACACACACACACACACACACACACACACACACACACACACACACACACACATACACACAAATGTTGTTGGCATCTGTGAGATTTTTTTCTTTTACACTTCCAAATGTTGTATGTATTTGATCATAAATACAGTAATATTGTGAAATATTATTATAATTTAAAATGACTGTTGATGACTGCTCGCTTTTAATATTTAAAAATATACTTTATTTCTGTGATAGCTGCATTTTAAGCATCATTACTTCAATCTTCAGTGTCAGTTGTGCTGCTTAATATTTTTGTGCCAACAAAATATGAATATAAAAATGCAAAATAATATATTTTAAACTTTTATATAATTATATAATTTTAAGTATTTATTTGAAATATCAGTCTTTTGTAACATAAATGACTTTACTGTCAATTTTAATCTTTTTAATGCATCCTTGCTGAATAAAAGTATTCATTTCTTTTTAAAATTTACTTGTCAACAGTAGCGTAAATTTTATTAAAAAATAAAATAACATTTCAGTTACATGTAGCTTTCATGTATTTCTAAGTGAATTTAACAATTTCACGTCTTCATACACTGTTCAATAAAATGAACAAAGAATTAAAAACAGTGTTTTTCTATTTGTAGATTAATTAATGACATCGTAGACAAGATCAGGTTTGTTTAAACGGCAAGATCTAATGCATAGATGTGTTTTCTAATCTGTTTACATTCACTTAAGACATAATCAGCATGCACAGCCTCATTACTGCGATGGTAAAGAGATCTCACAGAGTCTAAACAAATCCAGATGTGAGCATTCAAAGCAGCGGTCTGTCAGTCAGGGTAGCAAATCGGTAACTTGGTAACATTTCTTTATGTTTTAGTATCGACTTGATGCCAAAGTAAAACAATGCTCAGCAAGCAGTACTTCAATATGAGTGAAATATGATTCTGAGCTCTTCTCAAGAGCTGCTGGTGCTGATCTTCACATTTTGTGCTCTGAGAAGCATGTGAGCAGAACAGCTCAGAGCCTTTTTTTCCTCTTTGTGGCTGTGATAACAGGTAAAGTCCCTTGAAGGGACATGTGGGCCACGTTGTGTTTTTCTTCCCGGTCTCCTGAATGCCTGTGGCTGGAGTAAACAATAAGGCGGTCACGTGGTGGGGCAGCAGCGGCGGCTCTGCAGCATCTGTGGGAGCGGCTGCGCTCCTCTTACAGCCGCTGAACTTTGCTCCGTTTGGAAGGACGTGAGGCTGCTCCTCCTCTCTGTGCTCGGGGCTCGTGTGTGTGTTTTGAAGTCTCTCGTGTAACTCGAGGAACTGTAAATGCGAGGGGTTCAGGTTTTGGCACTACCTCACAGCACATAGTGACAGGAAACACTGCGCAAATGACTCGGCCGACTCCCCCCATCTAGCACTCTTTCTCGCTTTGTTTCGGTCGTTATTTATACATACCCTGTTGCTTCACAGCTGTCTGCTTATTAGGGATCTGAAAAACAACATCATTTTAAAATCAGCTAGCCTTTAGTAGTTTATTTATCTGTAATATATAATATAACAGTTAAACTAATTACAGTTGCTTTTTGGTTATCAGCTAAATATACAATTCAAATATTTAATAATATATATATATATATATCAGTAGCAACTTTTTTTTGCACCTTTTTTTTCTATTTCTGTTTGTATTTTCCAGATTTTCACTGAATATTAATACTAAAAAAGCCCCACTGGCATAAAACGCTGCTGTAATGTGTTTTGCCAATGTTAAAATGAGGCTGAATCTCTCTCGAGACTCCAGTGGTTAACTTAACCCTCCTTTCAGCGGCTCGCTGTCATTCCCGGCGAGGTTAGAGCGCTACGTGACGGTCATAAAAACAGCATCGGCCCTCCCGCAGCCACTCAGAAACAATGAGAGCCCCGTCCCCATCCTCCCTGCGTTCTTCCCTCACTCTCAGGTGCTGAGTGGCCGAGCCGCTCCCATCTCACTGTGACGCTGTCTTTCTCTCTCACCTTCTCTTTTCAGTTTGTACTCTTGCTCTCTCGCTCATTGCTCTCCCCCTTTGTCTCTGTGGCTTGTGTTTTTCTGCTCTGTCCACCACTGTGCAGGGCATTGATCTACACCTCCTCTCGCTTTCACATTTACATAAGGAGCAGTAGCCTGACGCCGGCTCTACGCGCTCTACGAATTCAACTCTCGAATTCGAGTTGTGCACTTGAAAACAAAGCCCCCTACACAGTGACCATGTGTAGATTGACAAAGGAGTATACTTACTAAATATATTACTACTACTACTATTAATATATTACTTTTATACTAAAAATAGATATAACTAAAACTATATCTATAATATATCTCTATAAAATATATAGAAGTATTTTTATAAAAGGATATAACTAAAACAGAAATAAAAATAAGAAATGATAAATGAAAATATTTTGTCCAAAAACTAAAATAACAAAACTACATAACATAGTAAAAATTCACATTCGAAATATAAACCTAAAAGCTCATTTAAAAAAAATTAATAAACAAGATAACAACAATACTAATAGCACCGTTTAATACTTATTGCTAGTGGTTTGTTCAAATCTCTAATCTTACTGTAAATATGAGCAATAGTAATATTGATGCTGCCTTGGCAAACATCACTTAATATACTTCAAGCCTGCCTTTGTGTTGTGCAGCATATATTGTTCCACAGGCAGCAGAAGGTTGTGGGTTTCTGCTCTCAGGCTTAGTGTTGGTGAACGGATCACATATTAATGGGAGCGGTGTTCCTTTGAGCTTCTAACCACTCAACTTCTCACTCTTAACCACACACCTGCCATTTTTATTACGCCTCTTAGGGACTTTGTGTGGAAACCACCATAACTCCCCTAATAAGTGTCCATAACCTGCTCGCAAGTGACGGGGTCTTTGTCCTGGACTGAGGCAGTTAGGACATGATGTTCAGGGGAAGACGACTACCCCCACTGCACCCCGCGCATGCACACACGCACTCAGTTTACCCATCAACCCCATCTCATGACGTATGGAGCTTTATGAGGCACTCCAATACCCCCCACACTGTGTAATTGGGAGCGTCTCTGTCTTAGTGATGGCTCCCTGGGGAACGCAGGTGACGTTGGCAGGGGGATGGATGGGGACACGTGCCGCCATGAGGGATGGTGGGCATGGCGATCTACGAGAGATAGGCACTTAAAAGATACATCATTAGCCATTAATCAAAGTTTTGTAGGCAGCCGGCATCCATTCTGTTTTTAAAGTCTATAATGTGGAAGGAGCAAGGTATGCCTCTCACAGGATGATGCACAGGTGCATTGTGGGCTTGCACTCAATAAATCACATTGTCACTAGTGAATTCTTATTGTAACGTTTGTACTATTGACCTCAGCTTTGTGCGTAGCACTATTGTTTCCGAAGACTGCTGCCTTCCTCCAGGGAAGTAACTACTTATGAGTTTAGATGCTGTTCATAAGGTTTGTGATTTTGGTCAACAGTGGATGAGTTTGGGCAGTTTCCATATTACTCTTTCATTTTTAGTGTTTGTTTTAGTAAGGTTTTAATAATGTTTATTTAGTCTGATGGCCAGTCCACTACTACTACTTTTCACCAACATTTTCACTGGCCTCACCACAAAACAAAACAAAAACATGTTTATTTTTAGCTGCAGTACCAGTTCAAAGTTTAGCATTAAGTTTGCATTCAATTTATGTTACAAAACATTTCAATTTTATTAAATTTTGTTCTTTTTAACTTTCTATTCATCAAACAAGCGAATGCTTTTGACAAATATATTAAGCAGCACTACTGCTTTTTCGCATTAATGATAATAATAGGCCATTTTTCTTTAGCAGCAAATCAGCATGATTTCTGAAGATCGCGTGACACTGGAGTAATGATGCTGAAAATTCTGCTTTGCATCGCAAGAATACATTACATTTTACATCTATTAAAATAGAAAAATTCTGTTTTTAATGAATACTATTTTATTTATTTTTACTCTATTTTAAATCCAAAACGGCGTTGGTGAGCATGAGAGACTTCTTTAGAAAAAATACATTTGAATGGTAGAGTAAGTATTTTAATATTAGCTTGAAATACTTCACGTGTTTCATTAAATGTTAAGTTTTTCTTTATAACATTGTTTTCCCCATTTTGTTCTTCATAGATAGCTATAATGTAACTTAATAGTCATAAACAATCTTATGCAATGCAGGAAATGAAAGGTTTGTAGCTTTCAACACGTTCTTACTGATGCTTCCAACACTACAAGAAGTAACTGTCTAAAAATGGTTCCTATTTTAGCCAGATTACTGTTTGGCCCTCTTAGTTATTATGGCTTATTATATCATTATGTCTTGATCACTGGGGGAATTAAGGCATGGTTTTCTGTAAACACAAATCGAATTAAGACGTGTGGAGTATTCCTATTTTAGTCGCATTATTGAAGTGCAGTACAGACATGTAAACACCTTAATCACACTATTACTGTCGTGTAGGACCTTTCGCTGTATTTTACGACAGGATACATGCACTGTAACATGTCAAACGGGAACATGAAATAATTATTCTAAAAGCAACTCAAGGTGAGTTAATGATGGCAGAATTTTCATTTTTGTTAAACTATCCCTTTAAAAAAATCCTTGAGGTTCCAGATGATTAATACGACATTGTAGCGTCTCATCTCATAAATATGACCATTCCGATGTGACTTGAAGACAACATCTGAATCTGGCAGGTAGCCAGCAGGAACACAAAGGCATTGATGTGAGTTCAGTATCCAGGGAATAGAACAAGACCAAGTGTGATCAGCAGTCATTGTTGCCGCCGTAGACTTTATAAAGCTTTTGTTTTTTTACATGGATGCCGCCTCCTTTCACTACACCTCACTTTTTTCCTGACAAAAGAGGTGACTAAATGAATTGCTTGCAGCAGCTACACGCTCTGTATTCCTATGGCTCATAAGGTCAGACAGAAACATCAATTCTCTGAGTCCATCCAAGCAGTCGCCATGCCTGCCGCACGACGCGGCTCTTAAACATCCCAGCGCTGGCTTTGTGAATGCAGCTCAGGTACTCCGTCATGACGCCTCTCAGCTGGGGGAGGTGACGCAAAGTCTACGGTGGGTCTTTTGCCGGATGCTTTTGTGGGTCATATCTTTGTGTGAACTATACTGTCCGATGTAGACTGAAAAGTAGGGCGCCGATGCCACATCTCACAGATGCACAAGACCATATTTCACATGAATTTCTCCTGAGGTGGGATGGTATTTTAGGCTTAAAGTATATAGGTTAATATACATCACTGATTCCCAACCTGGGACAACTTCAATGTTGAATTAAAGTGACTGTAAAGTTATTAATGTTAGGACTAATCACCATTTGATCTAATAATGTGTGAAGTGTGTGCACCGTTTACAGTTTGCGTGACTGTCTTGGCAATGTATAAGCCA
This sequence comes from Gymnocypris eckloni scoliostomus, assembly GCA_027564155.1. Classification (NCBI taxonomy): domain Eukaryota; kingdom Metazoa; phylum Chordata; class Actinopteri; order Cypriniformes; family Cyprinidae; genus Gymnocypris; species Gymnocypris eckloni. The sequence continues at coordinate 12,263,489 of CM050427.1, read as the reverse complement.
AGTCGATGTGTGCTGTGAATGCATTTTGCTTGAGTTTTGCTTTATATTACAATGTTTTAAAATGTAAACATTTCTATTTAGTATGTTTTATGCATAATAGCAAATATTTTTGTCTATGATGATAATGTTATTTTTTATAATATTCTAATATTTTATAATAAAACAATAGGCTAATTGTAAATTATTTAATACTTAGCATTTTTGGTTAGTCTACATGTTGGACCATCTCTAGATGATGTATGAAAATGAATGTATTATTATTATTATGATTAGTACTAAGTATTCTAATATTCATAAAAGTAATGTTTTTTTATTTTTTATTTATTTATGTAATTTCTTAATAAAATAGTATAAAAGCATTTGTTTTTGGCCATCTTTAAATGACATTGACATTATTTATGTATTTGTTTTAGTTTTATAACATAAATGTTTTTTTTTATTTGTAATTATTATTTGTAGTAGTTTGATTATAATTATAATGCAAGAATAATCAATTTAAATATTTAAACAAAAAATCCTCATGGTCTAAAGAAGAGAGAGAGAGAGAGAGAGAGAGAGAGAATTTCACCAATTAAAAACTAAACGTCCATCTTCACTCACAGACACTAATGCCTCTCTCACACCCCACCTCCTTTCAACAAAGCAACATTATCAGTGTATTGATAGTATGTATACTCAATGATCACTCGGGATTCTATTAAGGATTTAAACATTGCTACCATATCAACATCCTTTCCTGCATTTTTACACTGATGCGTTTTCAAAATGACTAGCTTAACTTGGCCAATTAAAAAATTGGCAAGAACACATTGTTGTTGGCACGACCTTCTATATAGATATCCTGAAATAAACAGAATCTTGTTATACGAAAACCCCAATTTTATGATCAATCTTTCAAGTATTGCAAATAAAGAGCCAAGTCTTGAACATTCAAAAAACATGTGAAAAACAGTATCATGAGCATTACAAAATGGACATAATAAAACAGACTCATTAAATTTTGAGACTAAACTATTTGAAGCTATAGCACAATGGAGTACTCTCCACTGAAGATCTCCACATCGTTTAGAGACAGGGTTTATAGAATACTCTCCATGATGGATGTACTCCCTCACAAAAATAAACATTATCTCTCCATTTATTATCTGATCTTCCTTGCAACAGTCCAATATGTACAGATTTGACACAAATATAATAAAGAGTTTTCTTTGCCACATTATGAAAACCAAATCACCATATCCCTTCAACAATGTACTCTGATTCATTTTACTCCCAAATCCCATATCTTTAGGGGTCACCTTCAGTTCAGGGAAGTTCTGAGGTAAAAAAACATTTACCAGGGCTGAATTTATAAAGGAAGTTAATGCAGGGGGAAAAGCATCTTTAATACACTTAATTATCCTATCCACAGTTCTCAAGGATTTTAATTTAACCTGTGCCGCAATTGACAGCACAGTTCGCTACTCACATTGTGTCAAGTCAATCAAATCCATTACATTACTAACCCCTGCCTTTAAAAACGGTGGAATAAAACAAGACAAACTAGATGGTAATTTTATAAGGGGATTAAAAGAGAGAGAGAGAGAGAGAGATTCCAGTTGTAATGTTAAAATATATATACATTTGATATATTTATTGCCAAACACCCTAGTTGTTTGGATTTTTCTTGGTGAGCTCATCAACAATGATAACATACATTAAATACATACACATACATAAATCCAACTATACATATGTCTAATTTTCTAATTATCCAACGTTTCCTGATTGTAACAGCCATAATGATAATGCTAAATTATATTTAATAAAACCCAACAGTCTGTGAGGGCACATATTTTAAGACAGACAAGGTTGGGTTCACAGTTCAGAACAAAGATGTTCACCTGCAGCTGCAGTTTGGCATTTTTCTTTGACATACTTGTAAGAAGCTCGTCATATCAAGCATACTTGTCTTGTTTTTTATCTGACAGCATGAATGACTGGGATTTTTCTCCTATTCTTTCTTTCATGCGTGCTCTGTGGCACTGTGTGACTGAGTCAGATAAAGCCGTCTTTTCTCTTTTCCTTGACAAACATGATCTGGTCCTACTGGAGGAAAAGAGCGCTATCCTGAGGTCGATGTTGATCGTAAATACCTCCGCTCTTACACAGCCCATGTTTAGCAGGAATATGGAAGTCTCTCTCTTTGTGAGCGTGTTTACCTCCTCACATCGAGGAACGCTCGTGAACACTGCAGGGAACTGTAAAAACTCGACACGAGGTGGGGGCAGGGGAGGCTATAAATGGCATACGAGTGGCCAGTGTAGTCAAAATGCCGTGCTGTATTTGGTCTGTTTGCAAGAAAACAAGGCTGTCCAGTATTAAGGGAAATCATTGTACAACTCAAGCTTTGCTTCTGGCCACGGGCCAGGCTTCACAGGCACAGTGTGTATCCATACTACAGGGGGCTGGATTGTGTTTGTGAGGTAAAAGGAGGCTGGCTTTGGTCCGATGCCAATCACTGTGATTTCTGGAGCGCCCCGAGCATCCCTGTGCTGACCGACAGTACCCCCTTGGGCCCCTGAGCCCAGCGCAGCCCACACATTCAGCGTATCCTGCGTGAGCGCTCAGTGAGGAGAGCCGAGGCGGAGGGGGGGAGATGAAACGAGCGTGGCATCAAGAACAAAGAACATGCGAGTGTTTGTGCCCTCTGTGTCGACGGCACGCTCGACCTGTAATGATACAAAGTAATAGATGATGAATGGATTAATCTTTACTTTAATCAAATTAAAAAGAGATAATCTGTGTGTATCTGTCTCAGGTTGTCAAGGTTAATGTCTCTCGCTCCAGAGCGCTTTTAAGTGTGCCTTCCAATGAGAGAGCAGAGGTTTCCTGAAGTTTCTAGGATAGACAGGGTCTTGTGGAAAGGTTCCAAAAAGGGGGATTTCACGGCGATGCCATAGATTAGAAGAACCCACCTTTCAGTGAACAGTTCTTATAAGATTTTAATAATCTAAAGAACAATAGAAAGATTGTGCAATATACATTTCATACATATTCAAGGTTTTTCATGGAACCATCAATGGCAATAAAAACCTTTAATTTTTAGACTATAGTCTAAGTTTTAACTGTAAGAATACTGTTTGTTCCTTTTTACTGTGTATTCTTGTGGCCTAATGGATACAGCCGTGGCTCTAATGGATAGAGCGTTGGACTTGTAACCCGAGGTTGTGGGTTCGAACCTCGACTCCGGCAGGAATTGTCCACGACTGAGGTGAGACCCTTGAGCAGGGCACCGAACCCCCAACTGCTCCCCGGGCGCCGCAGCGTCGGCTGCCCACTGCTCCAGGTGTGTGTGCACTTGGATGACTTAAATGCTGAGAACACATTTCACTGCTGGTTATACTCTGTATAATTGTGTATGTGACAAATAAACAATTCTTCTTCTTGCCAAAAGCTGTTCACTTTGACTGGAAGAGATTGTCTGTGGTTACCAACCACTGTTTGTTTTGTTTGTAATTTGCTGCTTAGGAGGCGTTTATAAATAGAACTAGATTATTTTGTGTAAAAATGAATGTCTTTGCTGTCTCTTTTGATCAATCTACTGCATACTTGCTAAGTAAAAGTAATACCTGTTGTTCACTGACCGCCTGATACATTAGCACACACAAATGCCTGAAAGTGCCATTTGCAATGTGATAGAAGGAAATAATCCTGGATATACTTTATTTACTTAAAGGATAAGTCCACTTCTGGAATAACAATTTCCTGATAATTTACTCACCCCATGTCATGCAAGATATACTTTCCTCAGTCACAAAGAAAAGTTTAAGTGTTTTGAGGATCCTTTAGAAATTAAGAAACTAAGTTTTTTGAGCATCCTTTAACATCTGTGAAATAATCAATTAAAAGGAGTTTTTGTAGATATTTCCTTCTCCGAATCACAGATACTCCTGGAAGTTATGTGGATTGACATTAGATTGGTCAAAGGTGACTGTGCTGTTAATAAAATAAATGCTATACTTTTGAACTTTATATTCAAAGAAAAATATTAAGCAGCACAACTGTTTAGTATGATATCTGAAGGATCACGGTACACTGAAGACTGGAATGTAATGATGAAAATTCAGCTTTTTTAATGTATCACAGGAATACATTACATTTGATTTCTTTGTTGGTCCCATAAACTCTGTATATTACATAACCATGCATATCTATTTTTCTGTAATCTAGCGATTTAAACATACTTTTTTAATAAATGCAGCCCAAACAGTAAGATTATTAACAACCCATTATAAAAACAGCTTCACATTACATAACACAAGTGAAATCGCAGTATTACATTACACATCTGTTTTAAGTGTTTGGAAAATAGCTGATACATGTACTTGTGACTATGTGGCCACACACACATCAGTTCTATTGTGATGCACCAAGTTGCATCATTGCTCAGTAACCATGAACAAACCCTAAATCGCTCTATTATAGTCAATGAATCTGTCTACATTGGATACCATCAGCAACACAGTTTGCAAACTACAGTTTTCTGCTTGGTCTATTTTTTTCAATCATGCCGCAAGTACAAACTGTACAGCACATCACATTTGTACCGTCGATATATACAGTCAAACCAACCAGCCCTGCTCTGTAATGATATTACACCGGAAATTGAAAGAAAGCAGCCCATATATGCTGCCGCTATTTTTTTCTTTTAACAGTATGTGACGCTGATTGGATCTGCACAAAGGCCGTTGATAAACGCAGAGGACTCGGTCTGTGACCGCATCCGATTAGTATTCAATTCTAAATTGCTTTATTGGCATGACTGTAAATGATACAATATTACCAAAGAAGTATCTGACAGTCAGAGGTTGCAGTCACAATGCTACATGTTTACAGCAGGTTAACGTTTATAATGGCTCGACGTCTCTCATGCATATTTGTCCCGTGTCGCATGCAGATTTTTACGTGGATGGCAGTGATAACAGAACGCAGGAGCTCACGCCGGGAAGCTTGAGGCGTCTGATTTATTGGCTTTTATTCAGAAGGAAATGACTTTTATACACCAGTGACTATAATATACGATGGACGACCCAGCTCGAGCCAACTTCAAAGGCATCTCTCCGCTCCCTCCTGCTCTCGCTCAAAACCTGAGTGGGAAGGGGAGGAGCTGCGTGGGTTTTTTAGGGAATTCCCCTAACTTCCCCGGTGTTATTTCAGAGTTATCAGTGTTTACCGTTGCTCTCTGAATTCTGAATGGAGTGCAATTGGTTTTCAATCGTTTTGGTAAGTTAAAGTGACACTGTTATTTTTCCAAACGGTTTTCGTGCCACTGTTGCAATGTCATAATGAGCCCACATTAAACTGATATTGGGTTTGGAAAAGACTGTAATCCAAGTCAGTTTCCATTATATCCCCTAAACCACTGTTCTTTTTGAAACTGGAAACATCTTTTCAGTTTTCTGCCAATGTGGGCGCAGGCCTCCTCGATGGACACATTAAACACAAAGGTCCAGATGTTTGAAGGTACGTAGGATAGCCTTCCTCAAGCCGCCTGCTGTCTCATTTGTCTTGCAAGATTGGACGGCTACAAAAAGTTGGCACATCTGTCCGTTGAATCACAACAGATGTCTGTGAACTGCCTCCCCCTTCTGGCTAGCGTCCATCTCACCCATTTACCCCCATGACCAAAAACCCATTGACGTTTGGCTTCCTGCAAATGAGGGTGGCCACGGGAAGAATTACCGGGCGTTAATGGCTCTTAGATCTGGGTAATTCATACCCAAGCTCATTTCTGTAACCTGGTCATTAATTTATACCTGCCTGATTGGAAATGAGCAGAAAGAGCATGATTATATTGTCCCGCTCCCATTGAGAAAACCAAAGACGTCAACCGAGATGGGAGATGAGAGCGAGCCAACAGCAAATGAGATGCAGCACTGGCTTGGTTCACAGCATCTGTTTGTCTGTTCTTCTCTATTTGAGTTAGAATTGGAGATATTCCAGGGATGATGGGAAGAAGCCATGATTAGAGATGTGCAAAATTACATATTTTCATAATCAACTAGTCAGAAGCCCTGTGAAGTTAGGCTGGTTTATGGTCATGACCACCACAGATTGATCAGAAATATTTCTTAAGGGCGTGCCGTTCACATAGGACATGCTGTAAAATTGATCTAAAGAATAAATAATAATTCATTTTATTATAGTCACTGTACTAAGGCTTTTTTCAGTCTTTATTGTCTTAATATTAAGGTTAAAGTTATTACAATATTAATAATTATAAATTATATTATGTTATAGTGAATAAATATTAGTATATGGTGTTGATAGTGTATCTTTTTTTCTAATTAATTATATTAACCTTTAAAATAAAACCACATTTGTCATGTAATATTTGTATTTATTTATTTAATACCTGCACTGTTAATGGAATAAACTCATTGTGATAAATCTTATGGTCTTTAGAAATCTAAATTAACAGTAATACAAATAATTTAACACATAAAAGTAGTATTTTGACTTTGATAAAACAAAAGATGCATTCTGTAGTGTTTTTTTCTCTTATTTGGGTGGACCACCAAGCACCCCCTTGTGGGCTCTTAAGGGGTCCTCTGCCCCCAGTCACTAATCTAGTAATTAGTTGATGGATGACCGGTTGATCATCCTAACCCATCCCAAGCCACAATGCATTTGTTATATTGACATTTGTCAAAAATGTTATTTTAAATGAAGCATCCCTCATGTAGAGTGTATGTAGGGCAGTTCATAATGGGCAAATGATGTAAACAGTGTGGATGCACAACTAAATACGACACTTTGTCTCCTGTCAAATTCGAGTTTTGCAGCTGTATGTATCGCTTACATTCTCGTTTAATTACCATTCATAAATGTGCACCCAGCTCCACTCCCGTGGCTTGATAAGGACACTAATGACTCATGTGATTTTGGACTTCAGAGAGTGGTAATATATTACATGTTAATTACACAGAATCGAATGCGTTTCTTGAAAAGTACAATATTCTATTGGATGAGAGATATTAAACTCTTAATTAATCGTCGTCTGGGAGCACCAACGTGGCATTATCTGGAAAGCTCCATCAAGTCCAACGTGCTCTCCCAAGGTGACCAGGAAGTACCTATAATAGTGGGGTCTTGGAAAAAGCGGCATCGGATGGCAGCCTACCGTGATTTATCCCAAATCTGTAAAGACATCATTCTCGCTGCATGAGAAACATAAATTAGGCCTATCTCTAATGGAGGTCCTGGGCTTCTCTGTCAGCCAGAGGTCTCTCGCTTCCTCCGTCTCTTTGCTTATGAGATTGTATGCTGCGCCTTTGGCAGGGCGACTCAGGTTCTCCCAGGAGAGAATGAGCTGACAGGTGAAAAGATTTATTACTCCTTCCACATGTAAATGCATTCATCTTCCATCCTTCAATCACAAGCACAAAACACCCGTTTGAGATTTTACAGATGTTCTTTGCTGTATAAAAACACTGACGTGTCTTTCACGCAGACTTCTTTTGTTGTTTACAAAACTGTAAATGCCACAAGATCAGCTGCTCCGTTCCCATTGCGGAAACGGGTCGCTTTGAGATATCATCATACGCCATCATGCTATCGTAAAGAGACGTGTACACTTCATCTGTGAGTGATGAGAGTCATCTGTCAGGACAGATGTTCATGTTCTGTCCATCATAGGAAGGCTGTGCGGTGCAGCTTTGGAGATCCCACAACAATGAACGCAGCAGCTGGCATGGAAGCTCAGAGCAACATGTTTGTAATAGCCTGAATCTATAATACGCGAGGAGAGTTAATATTAGAATTTGTGTTCATCTCAGGAGCCCCGGTGGCATGAACAGTTGTCTTTGGATTTGATTGGTTGAAATAACTTCTAATATACTCTATTTAGTGAGTGATTAGAAATGTCTTTTTAATTCTGTATAATAGTAAATTATAAAATTGTGAAAGTGTTTTGACACTAACTTAGCAGATAGACCGCTGATTAGCTTGTTAGCCTATTTCCTACCCAAATATTCAAATAATGGGTTTTGTACATGCAGCCATGTTTTAAAGCAATCACCTGATCTGTAAATCATGTCATGTGATTAATAATCCCTTGCAAAGCAGTCAGATCTTTGAAAAAAATGTCAAACATCTTAGGCCTCTCCCTATTGTGACATGTATATAAGAGTGAAACTGTATCTCAAGTGAGAAAACAAATCTGAACTTAATTTAGTCTATCAGGAGTTGTTTGGGTCATTGACATTTACCAATTTTTGTGGTGTTGTGGTCGTCAGGTGTTCGATGGGATGGATTATAAGAATAAGAATCCTCATTTTTGATTTCATGGTGATTTTGAGTACCATTTCTTGCTTTTACAGGAAATCAGAGGAGGTGGACATGGATAAAGTGACCGCTGCCATGGTGTTGACCAGCCTGTCCACTAGTCCTCTGGTGCGCAGCCCTCCTGTAAAAGTTAGCGGTAAGTCATTTTCGATCACAACCACTTCATATTTCAGCCCTCATGAAATAATGTTCACACTGTCTGCTTTTAGCTGCAGAAACGGCTTGCTCTTCACTCAGCTATTTCCTGTTTTCACAGTCACATGTGCATGAAAAACTGTCACATGAGACAGTAGTGCACAAGTTCAGCTGTCATGAGACTGACTTTTCCTGTTTTGTCTTAGAGCTGTCATCTACTAATAACTTAAAGGGGCCATATTCTACACTTCTGTAGCATTTTATTCCCTGAAGTACTTTTAAATGTTAGTAAAGGCGTCTTGCACCAAAACAGTCATAATTTGGTTTTAACGGCCATTCATATTCTCTTTCTGACCTGCCACAGTTTGTAACACTGTACCTTTAAGACTTCTATATTTATGACTTTGTTTACCATTGTACTTGAAACTTTTTACATGCTGCCATGAAAATAGTCTTTTATGTTGACGTGCCATAAATATAGACCTTTATATGTAAATGGCCTCTGTTATGATTGGCTAACCGCTTTGCATATGAAATGCAAGGGTGGGTACAAAATGATTATTTTAACCTAACAATACAATATCAGTATTTTTTCACAGCAAAGATCATTATTTTGAGGAAAATTCAAGCTAAAACACAATCACACAAAGAAACAAAAAAATCATGTTGTACGTCATGTGGCCCCTTTAAGACCTTGATGAGGATGTTGTAACTTTTGAAGAGCTTTAATGCTGTAATATAATTAGGACTTTAACTTTGTTATTACAGTATGTTACAGCACCGTCACACACCGGGAGTTTCGTAAACTAACATGACATTTGTCTTTTCACTCCTCATTAGGATTAGTTCACGTTCAAATAAAAATTTCTGATAATTTACTCACCCCCATCTCATCCAAGATGTTTATGTATTTCTTTCTTCAGTCGAAAAGAAATTAAGGTTTTTGATGAAAACATTCCACGAATTATCTCCCTATAACGTTAGTGTACTTCAATGGACTCCAAACGGTTGAAGGTCAAAATGACAGTTTCAGCGCAGCTTCAAAGGGCTATACACGATACCAGTCGATGAATAAGGATCTTATCTAGCGGAACAATCGGTCATAAAAAAAAATTGATATGCTTTAGGGGTGTGAACCTACACTGATCTTATGGTTCGATTACAATTATCATGTCATCGATTAGGTTCAATTCGATATCACGATGTATCACGGTGAATTGACGATGCACTACATCCTCAATTTTCAATTTTACCTGACATGTATACAATTTTGTCAATAAATACAAGCAGTCAGATATATGAACTGAACCTTTCATTTTACCTGCTCAAAGAAAACACGCTTCTTGAATGTATCAAACATCAAACAAAATTAAGTCTGGCACAGAAGACAACAGGAGCATTTAGAACAAATACACAAAATACTAAATACTTGACACTGACAGGGTTAACAGCACGGTGAAAACGGCTGATGTGGTTTCTCAAGTTAGTTGTATTACCCCCTGCATATTTTATTTGTGCGTGACATGATTTACACCAGCGGTTCTAAATTCCTGTCCTCGCCCCGTGTATATTTTGCATGTCTCTCTTTGTTAACACACCTTATTCAGATAATCAGCTTGTTAGAAGTGCGCTCCGTGCATGAACTGTGTTCCGATTGACATGCTCCCTATACACAGTGTCCATTGCTCACTACTCCATGAGCAGGGAAATCCGTTGAAGTTTACTTCACTTCGGAACATTCATTCATGCTTTGCGCTGCGCAACGTCTTCAAGCACAGACTAGTGTGACATCATATACTTCTGATATATACAATTCACGTCTCGCGAAGTATATGCACTTTTAATGGAATACGTTTGCTTCGAACTGTAATAATGGCCAATGTCCACTTCGCAGGGCACTTACGTTCGAATAGAACAAACATCTGAAGCGATGAGAGTAACATACCAAATGTGCAGAGCAGGGGGGGGACTGGAATTGAGAACCGCTGATTTACACACAGCGTGTCTCCTCCAGGTCATGCTTACCAGATTGTTCATAAAAGTCAGATGTCAGCTTTTGAAGTAGATGGAGCATTTTTATTATACGCGCACTCACGTCTCGCATCCCTCCGCCATTGTATGCTCCCGCGACAAAGAATGTATGCCACAAATGATGTCAGAAAAGCTTCAGTACATTCTAATTGGTTATGGTCTATTACTGAACCGATGCCGAATCGTCCTCGTTTGCATCACGATGCACCGTAGAAACTATTAATTTTGACACCCCTAATATGCTTTATAAACACAAATGCATGCCTTGCTCTGTTCTGCGATGCGCGTTCATGACTTTACGTAATTACGTTGAAAGGGTCACACTTGAGAGGTTTGTGTCGCCACAGCAGTGTCCTCCATCTGCTTAATTTCTTCCTCTGAGTATTCCAGTTCAAAAAGGTAGAAAAACTCCATCTAATTTTCTCTTCCAAATGCAAAATTGTCCGACATCGTTGTTTTACTTTTGAACACCCTTTTTTTGTAAATGGCATTTAACTTATTATTTGCACGTGCAACTTGTAAACACTGACTCGGTACTTCCGCCTACGTCAAGCGTGACCTTTTCAACGTTACGTGAAGTCACGAACGCGCATCGCAGAACAGAGCGAGCATTTGTGTTTATAAAACATAGATTTTTGTTTAAAATTAAGTTAAAATGACTGATTGTTTCACTAGATAATACACTTATTCATCAACTGGTATCGTGTATAGCCCTTTGAAGCTGCACTGAAACTGTCATTTTGACCTTCAACCGTTTGGAGTCCATTGAAGTTCACTATATAGATACAAATCCTGGAATGTTTTCATCAAAAACCTTGATTTCTTTATTAAACTGAAGAAACAAATACATAAACATCTTGTATGACATGGGGGTGAGTAAATTATCAGGACATTTTCATTTGAAAGTGAGCTAATCCTTTAATTGAAAGTTTACTGTATTATAAAGCAGTATATATGTCAGAATGATGGTAATTACTGCACTTAATGTTTCTTTATGCTTTCACCGGTTCTCTCCATACAGAGGGTCTGAACGGCTCATGGAAGGACGGAGGCTTTACTCCATCCAGCTACAGCAGCAGTGGATATTGGAGTTGGAGTGCACCCAGTGACCAGTCTAACCCATCCACGCCGTCCCCACCCCTGTCCGCTGACAGCTTCAAACCCTTTCGGATGCCCAGCCTCAGCGGCCCACCAGATGACAACATCGATGAGCATGATGGGAACAGCTTGCTGTTTGACGAACCCATCCCCCGCAAACGCAAGGTGAGCTGCTGTCATCTCACCTTCACTTATGGAAATTTCATCAGGCGTAACTTGGTTAAACGTTACTATAGGAATAATGGATAAAGGGGGATAATAGATTTACGACAAGCGGCACAAAAAATCCGTAGCCACCCTGCAGCACGTATTTCTGGCAGGGTTTGTGATCCTTGAAGTCAAATTTAAATTCAATTTAAAGTGAGACAAAGACTTGTATTTGAGTGCTGTATACTAGAGGGTTGATTTGCATATGCATTGGCACTAAAACAGCTTTTGCAAATATTGAATATTTGTAAAAAATAAGTAACAGTATTGTTTTTTTAATATATATCATTGGGAGTATAAATCAGGTTTTGGTTGCACAAGCTACAGCACTGAATTCATATTTTGTACTCCTTTAGAATAAAGACATTTTTCAATATATTCAGTATATTAATTTTAAAATGATTGGCTGATTTAATTTAAAATCAGCCAAGCAGAATTGGCCAAGCAGAATTGGGTTTTAAAGTAAAGCTATGGGTGTCTGCTAAATCTAGCATCAGTTGATTTAAAGGAATAGTTCACCCAAAAATGAAAATTCTGTCATTAATTGCACACCCTCATGTCGTTCTACAAACAAAAATTAACATATTTTTTATGAAATCTGAGAGCTCTCTGCATAGACAGCAATGCAACTGACACGTTCCAAGCCCAAAAAGGTAGTAAGGACATCATTAAAATAATCCATGTGACATCAGTGGTTCAACCGTAATTTTATGAAGCTATGAGAACACTTTTTGTGTGCAAAGAAAACAAAAATAACGATTTTATTCGACAATTTCTTCCCTTTCATGTCAAAATTCGACGCGCATTCAAGAGTACCATGCATGCGTGCGATGCACAAAAAGTCTTCTCGTAGCTTCATAAAATTAAGGTTGAACCACTGATGTCACATGGACTATTCGATGTCTTCTACTACCATTCTGGGCTTTGAACGTGTCAGTTCTGTTGCTGTCTATGCTAGGTCAGAAAGCTCTCAGGTTTCATAAAAAAATGCATAATTTGTGATCCAAAGGTGAAGAAAGGTCTAACAGCTTTGGAGTGACATGAGGGTGGGTTATTAATGACAGAATGCTCAACCATGACTTTAATGCCTGTCAACCCTTGACATGTATGACCATTGTACATGTATGTATTTTTTTATTCAAGTGATTTGATTAATGATTTGATTCAATTTTTTTACAATATAAATTATTTACATTTATTTAACAGACATGATACAACAACCTTCCAATCCTAATCAAGAACTGCAGCCACAAACCACTGCAAAACCCTCTGTGTTCAGTGCATTTGACCTGTGTTCCAATGCAGTAGAAGAAATATGCAGTTTGAGACCTGAATCATGATTAGATTATTTGAATTGATTGTCAGACCTTGTAATTTGTATTTTAAGACTATTTCCTAAATTTAGAGGAAGATGTCAGTGTAAAAGTGATTTATATGTGGTCTTATATTAGCTTTGCAGACCGATTACTTGAGAAGTGGTGGTGGGCACATATTTCTTCACTTTTAATAACACGCTGTCCTCTCTAGGATGTGGCTCATTTGGTGGTGCCGTTACTAGACATGATGATGCGGTGTAGAGAGGCAATTTACTTGTCTTTACGAAGATAAGTTACCAATGCAGTAGGCTGCTCACAGGCACCAATCTACTTTATCTTCCAGTTCGTCAGGCTCATGTCAGGTGCATCCCAGATTCTGTCAGTCTTCCCTCATTTGTGGGAATGAATAGACCTCCTTTATCTCTGTTATTGTCTCTCCGGCTTTGGATTCCAGGACAACAGCAGTGCCAGTGTTTGTCAGTGTCCTGTTTTCATTATCACTACTATAATGCAGAATATGCTTCTCATGAACATATTATTCAGAACTAATTAAGCAACTGGTCATTATGTTATTACAAATATTTAACATTTTGAAAATATAAATGTGTAATCAAATATACAGCCCTTAAAAACATATTGTGACGGTCCCATGGTGCAATCATGTTATCATGTTATTTGATGGTTAAACTGTGGTACTTTAGTTGTACTGACAAATGTTTTTTATCAATATTTTGATATATACATATTACATAGTCACTCTAAGGTACTTAAAAAATACCATGATGCTTCAGCTTTTGTGGTATTAACTACAAAGATGCGGTGTACCATTAAAAACTGTGGTAGGTAGTTCATTGTATACTGACTATTTACCATATTCATGATATCAAAAATGTTTATACAATAGAAATGTCATAATCATTGCCACTATCACAAAAAATAATACTAGCCTAAATTAAAAACAAACAAACAAAAGCTCACTGAAGACAAGTAAACAGTCACCAATTAAATAAGAAACGAATTACAAGCAATGGGACAAAAAAACTGTAGAACAAATAAATAAGAAATGCTACATACATTGTAGGCTATAAAGTAATCAAATGTATAAAAACACTGCATATTCTTCACTAGGGGTGGTAATCGCAGGGTACCTCAGGAGACGATACAATCACGGTACATGGCTCACGGTAACGATAACATTACGATACAGCGATTCTGCTATAATCGATCCTATAATGATACATCACGATATCTGCCTAAACAAAATGCCTGCGAAAAGCTTAAGGGCAAGTTTTCTTTATTTATTCAAGTCCAAACTGTTAGAAAACAGCAAATAAGATAGATATAATATAAACCTGGTACATTTCAAAATGTATCTGGAGTGCTTTCTCAACGTTTCTACTCCTCTCATCATGAAGAAATAGCCGTTCACCGTGTATTTTGCGAGCTCATTTTGTGCATTCTTTATTTCAAATGCGCAGCAAGCACTCACACTGCACACTTCTGCGCCACACTGCGGCTCTGAGAAGGTTTTGTGTCACTGACAACAGCAGGAACGAGCACTCGGCGTGATTTCAAAAGCAACACATTTCAGCGTCAGATCGCCTTTATTTAAACACAAACAAACTAAATTAATACTCTGCTACTCAACTAGAGATGTTGCATTTGTTACAAGTATGTCTGTACCATGACATGTTTAAAAAAAAAACTTTTCAGATACGAAGGAGTCGCATTTACAGGGAAATATCCGATCTGTCCGCTTACACGGCAGGCGCAAATTCACATATCCGATTCATATCGGATTTATTTCCACATATGAATGAGGCCTGAAACCAATCGGAGGATATTGGAATCAATGTGATTTTTTTTACACGGTTTTGGATTTGGGTCACTTGAACCATGCAGTGTAAATGCGGCCTTAGACTGCTGTGACTTTAATGGATTCAATACACTGTTACATGTTTTCTTTCTCTCAAAACCTAAATAACGGTGTCTACAAGGATACTTGCAAAGATGAGCATTTTGACACATACAAGTGTGTGTATTTAACCGATCAAGGCCTGTAAAGTGGGAAAAATAACTCCATTCAATACTCTCGCCTTCATGTGCGCATATAGCAACATTCACTTTCACTGCGGATTGCATTTCAATGGCTTAAAATCACTTGTTTATGAACTGAAATGCTAAAAACACATGCAAACAATATGTTTCAGTTAACATGTAGCACAGCAACAACACATGAGTGTGTAACTGTGATAAAGACAATAGCCAAAATCTCTACCGGTATATCGCATTTATATAATTAATAATGCTGTTGGTGAATAAGTGCCGTCCTGGCAGCATCTTCTAAAGAGCCTTTCATAAAAGAAGAAAAATGGCAAAGCTTTGACCTTCAGCTGCCTTCTAGAGAGTTGACTTCAACACGAGGACACCAGCCAGTTTGAACTGTGTTATTAATTAGTATCTGGTTTATAGCACAGGGAATTGCAGCGCTGTTTTCATCCAGGGACATGACGAACAGATTAAGCTGCTTTGTTTGCCAGACCAACACAATGGCTATCTAGTGAAAATTAAATTAGCGTCACAACACTGGTAAACAAACATACCGCATGCCACTGGCATAATAGCATGTGTCGAGAGATCGAAGTATTAAGACTTTCATCTTTACTTATGCTCACTTGTGCTTTCAACCCGAGTGCGGTTTTGACACGGGAGCTACAGCTCTCAAATGACAATTGTGTAATTAGTGCAGACACATTGTGTGAAAGATGACGAGATCTGAAAGACTGTGCTATAGTGTCACTCTCAATGCAGACCAATTACTAGCCTCAGAATAAAGCAAGAGAGACGCCTAACGTGGGCATCATTTTAAAGGCTCTGGGCTCCGCTCGCACCCCTTGCATTCCCCCGTGTCAGTTCTTTGTGAGCGTCTGAATGCTGGGGACAAGAGGTCTGCTGATTGATGTAGATCAGTGTACTCACTGTGCACCTGTGTCCCTGACAGAACTCCATGAAGGTGATGTTCAAGTGTCTGTGGAAGAACTGTGGGAAGGTCTTGAGCACAGCTGCCGGGATCCAAAGGCACATTCGAACCGTCCACCTGGGGTAAGGCACCTTCGGTATAATGAAAAAGCACAAACATGCCTCCTTTCTACGCCTTATTTGCCTTGTGCATTAACACTAATACACACAGTTAATGAGAGGGGTGTTAGTTACAGTACCATTCAAATGTTTGGGTCAGTAGGATTTTTTTTTCTGCAAAGATGCATTAAATTGATCAAAAGTACCAGTAGAGACATTTATAATATAAAATAAATGCTTTTCTGAAGAACTATCAATTCCTTAAAGAATTCTGAAAAACGAAATATTATAGAATTAAATAATAAATAATATTAGCAGCACAAGTTTTCAATAATACAAAATGTTTCTTGAGCAGCAAATCGGCATATTAGAATGATTTCTGAAGATCATGTGACACTGAGACGTGGAGTAATGATGCTGAAAATCAGCTTTGCATCACAGGAATAAATTATATTTTAAAATATAATATACAAAATAGTTATTTGAAATTATAATAATATTTAACAGTATTAGTGTTTTACTGCATTTTTTATCAAATAAATGTTAAAACATAAGATACTTTTTTTCCAGAAATATTTAAAAGTCTTACCAACCTGAAATTGTTAAATGGTAGCGTGTATACTTTATGTAAAATTAAATCATAAAACGTGGGAAAATTGTTAAATTATGGCAGATTTGTGTCATGTTCTGTGAACTTCCTTGTGTATCCACACAGATATTGTTTACAGTCATGCTTGCACTTCAAAATAAACCCAAAACATCAGCATGTACATACAAAAAAAAACATAAGATTTCCTTAACATTCACATTTGTTACTAAAAGAAAAACCTTTCCAAAGTGCGTTTCTCATCAGACAGAAAGCCATTCGCAGTTGTCTTGGCTGACATCCATCACAGTGAACTCTGGATAGCCTATAGTGAAAGATAAGATGCTGCAGCCTGCTTCTGATTCAGTGTCAAAACACGAGACTAATTCCAGCAGGATTACCAGCACGCTTACACTGTTACTCTGGGCACAAAGTAATGACAGCAAAGGCCAGATGATTGTGAAGGAAGGTTTATGTTTCTCTCAGCTGAAGTCTAATTAAACCGCCTAAGTGTCAGTACTGCTGGAAGATACCGGGAGGATTTCGAAGCAGATCTCATCTTTCAGATATATGGCTCAGTAGAAGGACATGAGAAACTAACAGTTATGCATGAAGTAACTGTTAAAGCATTCAACATATCAAGTATGATATATCCAATTATGTTATGTTAAGTATAATGTACAAAATCTTTTGGTAGTGTCAAAATTGAGTTATGAAGTAGTCTCAGACTATGGCAGGTTTGACTGTTTAAATCATTAAATTATTAATTATTAAAATATAAAATAAAAATTATTAAAATATGAAATGTCTAAATTAATTTTTCTCAGTATCATGTTGAAATACTGTGATTTACCTTTGTATAACTGTAAAATATGACAGTATAGTGCTGATTATAGTATAGTGCAGAACTGCAAATAAGTTATAGTAGTTGTGCACATTAAATGAAAGCAAATCACAGTGCCAGCATGTTTCATTGGTTTGTCTCTCTTCAGGAGGAACTGTGACTCAGAGTGCAGTGACGGAGAGGAGGATTTCTACTACACTGAGATCAAGCTGAACACAGACTCTGTGTCGGACGGTTTGAGCAGTCTGTCTCCTGTGTCCCCGTCTGTGCTGTCCCCCCCGCCGGGTTTGGACCAGAGACAGCCGGATGGCACTAACGGAGCAAAGAGCGAAACCAGCACCACCACCCCTCTCAGCCGCTCTGCTCCCAGCACACTCTACCTAGTGCACACAGACCACGCCTACCAGGTACAGCCCAACCAATCACATGAGCTATGCACATTTACATAACATTACATCACTTCAGAGATTCACTCTGATGCATTCAGAACACAACCACTAGACAAATACAATATGGATATGACCTAGTATTTTTGTGCAATTTCAGAACGCAAGCAGAACATTTAATATCAGAAAGCCCTCTCGATATGAAGACAGATTCGACAGGTCAAGCTGTGCATAAAGATGTCCTTCAATCACAATATAAAGCATGAAAAGGTCACACGTGAGGAGAATTATGATTAGATTATGTTCCTATTAATGGGATTACATACACTACCATTCAGAAATTTAGGGTCAGTAGGATGTTTTCTTTATGCTTACCAAAGGCTACATCTATTGAATCAAAATACATTAGAAATAGTAATACTGTGAAATACAATTACATTTTAAAATTGTTTTCTATTTTAATACATTTTAAAATGTAATTTATTCCTGTGATCAAAGCTGATTTTTAGCATCATTACTGCAGTCCTCCGTGTCACATGACACGTCACAAACAAAAATTCAACTCTTTCTATGGTTGAGGAAAATGTAACTTACCTGCGTAAAAGAAACAAACAAATGAACCAGGTACTTCCCTCTCTCCCTTACTAAACCAAAAACAAGAGAAAACAATTACACAAAAGTAGGCAGTAGGCACCCACCTCCCTACTCAAACAGTAGTTATTTTACAATAATTTGAGTTACTTTACAACTTGTCAAAGGGTGGCACACAGCACACAAATCACATGATCACACAACACATTCAATCCAATGTTGAAAGCAGCAGCAACAACTGGGTCTGGGGCAGGAGAAAGGAACCCTCTCCTCACAACGTGCTTGGTTCTGTCTCTTCCTCTTCTCAATGAGCAGTGAAGGTTTATATCACATCCTTCCAGTCATCTCACCAGGTAGAGCAGGGTTCATCAAATCTTTCCCTGGAGGTCCAATCTGCTGCAGAGTTTATCTCCAACCCTGATCAGAATCACCTACCTGTGATTCTCTAATGATCCTGAAGACTCTGATTAGCATGCTCAGGTGTGTTTGATTAGCTAAACTCTGCAGGAATGGTCCAGAATTGAGGTAGAGGATCCAACAAGGCAATTGGGACCAGGTGGTAGTTGTTAATACCTGTTAGCTGAAAGCATGGAGGAATGAGAAGGAAAGGAGGAGAAACACAAAACAATACAAACAGCAACAATCTTATATTCTATTCACCAAACATAATACACAAACAAACATTACGTCCTGGGGCGTAACAATATATATCACTATCTTTAAATAAATCTTTCATATAAAGTTTTGGTCATATAGCCCACTAATAATCGTTTTAAACAATCGTGATTACATATTGACCAAAATAATCATGATTATGATTTTTGTGATAATCGAGCAGCCCTACTATACTGAACTGTCACATAGCTTTTCATTGACCAATAGCCGGGGGACAAATAAAGGAAAGCCTGTGTTTTGAAAACTAGATGCTGTCAAAGTGGTTATTACATACATACAGCCCAGTCATAATCGCGGGCCCGTAGAGACTACAGTATGTCAGTGTGACTGTCCCTCCACAGGCCACAGCCCCCGTCACCATCCCCTCCACCAGCTCCACTGGCTTCACCCCCTCCAGCAGCAGTTTCAGTATCTCCTGGCAGTCCCCTCCCATCACATTTACTGGCACCTCTGTGAGTACACACACACGTTCCTGTGCCCATCACACACATGCACACACTGAACTACAGTGTGCCTTGCAATAGACTGTCCCTTTATACATACACAGTAGAGTCCTGACCGATTGTGTTTCATAATCGTCTACTGATCTGCCACAGTCTGTCCTCTCATTTCACGTCAGGTACCTCAAATGTGCAAACACAACTGTGAGATGCGAGTCAGTATCTCAACACTGATACATAACTGAATACACAAACGCTCAGCTGAACAGACTGAATTTTATGCTCAGTGTCTCTATAAATTGTGCGTTGAGATTTTTATGACAGGAAATGGATGAATGATGTCTTTGGCCTTGTATGAGGGATGTTAACTCTCTCTCTGTCTGGCTGCAGGCCTCTCCCACTCACAGCCGGACGCAGGGCTTTGGGGAGCAGCGCTCTCAGACCATTGCAGTGCTCTCGTCTCCCCCCAGAGCCGCAGGCTCGCTCAGGTACAGGCTTTACTACATGTCCTTTCAGTCTTAAATTAAGAGTTTCACATCAGAAGAAATGAGCATAGTAAAGCAAAGGCTGTCAAAATAGTTAGACTTGATGAAAGCTGGAGGTGTGGCTCCCATAAGGGACATTCTCCTACCCACATTTTCTGAGTGTCCAGAATCTATTCGCACATCGTAAACTGTTTGTGTGGAAAGTACAATCAATAAGTTCTGCTCTCTGCTTATTTGGTATGATGCCAGAAGCATGTGTAAAGTCCATAAACCCAGTGGTGTTGTGTTAATAGGCTGTAGGATCATATTCAGATACTGAAGGTACCATATTGTTATCAGATATTAGATACTTTTAAAACTTACTGGTTGATATTGTATATTTAATTATGAATGCTCATTTGCTGTATCTTTAGGTTTAGAGCTCCAGGCACAATATGATCTAGCAACAACGAATTATTTCATCCAGTTTTAATTATGGAAGTACACATTTTTTATCAAATGTTTGCTCTTGTAATTTGATTTTTTTTTGTAAAACCATTTTTTGTTTTGTGTCATGTGCTGTGCAGCAGGAAGTCACGAGGCGAGGGAAAGAAGTGTCGTAAGGTGTATGGCATGGAAAACAGAGACATGTGGTGCACGGCCTGCCGCTGGAAGAAAGCCTGCCAGAGATTTGTTGACTGAAACAGCTGTGACGGCTTACACACAAAAACAGGGTGGGCTTCCTTTGCATGCATAGCCGAATGAAATACGTCCCTTCTCTTTCTTACTGACCACAGCCCCACCCTACTTCACCTTAAACCCACATGGACTTTGAGGGTCAAGCCCTTATGCATTCCCTCCTAAACCAACGGACGCACTCCCAATCTTTGCAGATTTCCATCTCTCCTTTTGAGGCGAGTTGCTTTACACTGCGAAAAAGACTTGTGATCTCTTTTTGTTTGTGTTCAGTATACTGATTAAAAACATTATTGTCAGTTCCTAAAGGACCAGTCAGGGCAAGACCAGCCTCTGTCAATGCTCTTTAAAAGAGAAGAAAGCTCTCTTTCAGACTGTGTAAGTGCTATAAAACCTAACTGGAGAAAGTGCTTCTTTTTCCAAGGGCACATTTTCTCATTTCTCCTGCCCATTTTACTAAAGGTTAAGGGTTGGACAGCCAGAAAACCCCGTCTTCTCAAGAATGTACCACCACAGGGGTTTGTTTTGGGATGTTGACTGGACAGCTCCCCTGAATGGAAATAAAAAAAAAAGAAAATAAACATGGGAAGAAAAGGACTTTCAGCTCCCTCTTTCAGCCGTGCTGACACAAGCAATTGCACTTACAAAGGACAGATTTTATATCTCTGGTTTTATATTTGCGTTTACCAATAGGACATTTCTTTCAGGGATGCGATCAGTAAAAGCAGAACCAGCAGTTAGATTTAACAGCAAAGGACTCAATGCTTTTTGTCACAGGAATACCTTCTTGCTACCAAAAAGTTTTTTTTTTATGTGCCATTTTCCTATTTTGTATTTTTCTTTTTGCTTTGTGTGTAACTGACTTCAACAGGATCATTAAAACCCAACGGCACAGACACGCATCAAAGTTAGCGATCGCAAGAACCAGCCATTGAGGTAACCTCTCCTTCCCATCGGACTCCATCTGCAGGAACAAACTGCATTCGTATTAGAGCCATATATGCACCGTGGTGGTTTCATGCCACAGTCTGTTGCCTAGAGAGGTTCAACCAACATGCTCAAGTAAAGAAATCTCTGCAAAGTGGTTCATTTTACCTCTGAAAAGTAAAGAGCTCTTTACCTCTCACTTTTTCCTGACCTCACAGGTTCAAGTAGGAAGTTATAAACATAGCAAATGCCACATCTACTCCAGCACAGGAGCTGGAAGCACTCAGATGTGGTGGTGTTATTTTACTGTAGTTGGTACAGTATCGTGTAACATGGCAGAACAACTGGTCATAGGAGGATGGACGTCTTTTCAAGATGGGCTTCTTTGCAAAGGATGACCAGAAATATTGTCCCATGACGTCAACACTTGGTTTGGCTCTTAAGGAATATGGCTGCTCGGTTGGCGATTGTAATCTGACATTGTTTCGGTGGCTCTGATACAGTCTAATATGATATTGTCTACGTTACATCAACACAAGCTAGTTAACTCATCATAAACCTTCAAGCAATACTTATTGTGATCAACTCATTGTCTGTATCTGATTTGTTCATCACACTGTTTCCCTTTCATTTACTTACAAAAATGTGGCGTTATTTTATAAATGCCTATAAAAAAGTATTTCGAAATGATGGCATTTCCATTAACCAATGTTATGCGACTAAAACGTAACCTTTTGCCTCTCGCGATAAGTCATGGCAACGGATATTGGTGAGATTTGACGGATTTTGGATATATTTATTCAAAGGAGGTGTAAGCGTGTATCTTTACAGAAGCAGCACGGAGAGTCACTTCAGAAACATGCGTGGCATGTGCAGTGTAAATTATCTAAGCTTTAATGGCAGGAAAAGCCCCCTATATTCGAGAGCGACCACGTATGACGTGTTTCTTGGAGGTTAAAGTACATTGAAGAATGATTATATTCATTTTTACATACGCCATGTGACCTGTAAATGCGGGAAAAAACTTTGCCATTGCAGTTTTGTGAAATATTCCTTTTTCGAATTGCCTGAGAAACCACCTCATGCGAGAGTAAAAATGTTTTTGCGATATATGGTAGTTTTTATGAAATTGACGCATTTCCATTAGGCGTATTTTCAATTTTAATTTGCGCAATTTGAAGGATAATGGAAACACGCCTTCTGTTCGATATGTGTATATAGATAAGGTATATAGTATTAAACTCCCCAAACAAAATGTTTTATGCCCATCGTAACACCTGATTTTAAAACACTCCGGTTTTATTGGTAGAATGGCTTTATTCACACAACACATAAATCAGATTTGGTTTCAAATGCGATTTCAATTATTAGATCCATTTGTTTGTACAATGTCAATATCCTGTCTCCACATGGGTTATTTACGAATGCTATAACTATCATCCTGCCAAGAAATTTAAAAGAGACTCACAAATATTTAAAATACAGTAGACTACTTGGAATCTGATTCCAATTCACATTAAAGAAATATGATCTGATTTCACACCTGATATGGATGTGGTTTGGATCTGGTTCATAAACATCAGATTTCATGTGGTCTCCTGCCGTTCAGAATACAAAAAACTTGATATTGCAAAAACAATGTTTTATTTAATGTAATTTCACCCCAAAAATTGATGTGGTTTGGATCTGGTTTGTTTTATGTGGTCGATCATAAATTCGGACTACCAAAAAAAAAATCTGACATTTGCTGCCTGTGTGAATAAAGCCAGATACTACACAAACAGAAAAACACTAAAGGCATTTTCAATGTGAATCTATAATTAAGATCCATGTAAAATGAATATGTATTTAAAGAACATCTCCAAGACACCACTTTAAAACTGCCACTGATTTAGTGTCTTAATAGAAAAAAAGAAAATCCAGAAACAACCAAGAGTTCATGACTGCAAGCACAGCTTAAGCCGCACACCAGCACCCACGGGCTCTATCACTCCAATGCTTATTGAAACTGTTTGTGATCTCATGCCAGAGATGAAGTTGAGTTTCAATAATTAATAGCTGCATATTTTGGCCCCTCCGCTGGTTAGGAACATCTCCGAGGCTGATGCTTGTCCCTTCCTGGTGCTATTTTAGACCAAAGGGTCTAAGAGATCTCACAGGCGTTTTACGTAAGAGGGCAAGCTGATGTCTAAAGTTGTTTACATTCAGTATATACTTGGGGAAACACTTTCCATCACGTTTCCTACAAATGAGACTTTTAGGAAGTGGGAATATATTTCTAAAATATGACCTAAAAAAAAAAAAACAATATGCTCTTGCCTCGGATAAGCTGTTATGTGAAGTTAAGATCACGGTGCACTTCGTTTCTAATGATGTTTCACACACCTGTCACCGTGGTGCTTATGTATTGGCTGCAGTTTTGTTAGCTAGGCCACGGCGCATTACTCGTGTTCATTATGGGTGCTAGTTTTCTTCTGCACAGGCCTTTGTTTTGTTGTACAACATGAAATGTAATAGACACATATCAAGCTGCAACATCAGTATGGCGTATATTCACTATTTACTTTCTTTATCGCCAACTTCTTACACAGGTTAAACAGTATATAGTGTACCTACAATACTTATATAAGCTACCTGGTAAACAGTATTTAGGACTAGTGCTGCTCATGAAGACCTATTTGGGTCCATGTCTCAATAGTAATGCAGTGCAAAGCTTGTATTGTTCAGATCCAGCAGGATGCCGAGGTGTTAGCTGTCTTTAGCCTAAGTAGTCTTTTCTGGTTCTGTGTAAACATACCGTATAGCTAATTAACAACAATAACTAATAATGCTATTATATTACTCAAAATGTGTAACTGTTTTGATCGATATTCTGAGCTACTTGTACAGATCATAGAGAAAAGATTAAGAACTTTCACCAGGTCCAGAGTTTAACACGCTAGTTTAGCCGCTTTAAAAGATGCAGAAAAGTCTCACCATCTCTTTTCCCACACATCGATGTGAGGAAAATCTGAAAGAGCAAGGTTAATCGGATACCATATGTCTTTGGTTGGTATTAGTGTTGGATCTGTGCTGATGTTTAGAGTGGGTGTGCATATCCCATGTCAGACTGACCTAATCTGACTGTCTTTGCGTAGACCGAATCGTTTGTGTAACTCCAAACCGCCACCCCGCTGTAGCCAGATGACAGATGGGCCACTCAGTAGTCTACTTGCATAACTTGTGTATTTGTGTCAAGCCACAAACCGCAAGAACGAGTAGAGGCCATGGATGGAACAGAGTCTGCAAAAAAGAGGCTGTAGTCGAGAGGAACATTCCAGATTGCACGTTTAAATCTTTTTGTTATGAAACCACATCATCAGGATGGGACTTGCTCTCTTTTAGAGGTCTTATAATCTCTGCTGTCACTGGACAGTATTGTCATTCTGCAATGCATACTAGAGATGAATAGCTGCCGGGGGCCCTGACAGGTTTAGTTTTCCGTGGAGGGGGCCAGTCCCTCGGACCGCTTTCATGAATCGATTTGTATGAGAATATATATGAGTCTGACTGTGCCTTGTTGAGGATAGAGATTGTGTGTGGAGATGCACAGAAAAGCAAAGGAATGTTTCTGGTGTCGGCTTGTCCGAGTTCATTTCGTCTGGATTTTAACGTGAGAGTGGAGGCCCTTTTTTCTGATTTGAGGACTAGATCTTGCTTTTTTTCTGCTGAAATAGTTTCTTGATGAATCTGAAGCTTGGGGGTGGGGGGTGTCTTTTCCCGGTTGTGCTTTGTAAACGATTTTAGCTACAGTGTAGTTGTTTTTGTCTCGTTGTTTTCATCTCTGGTTTTGGAAACGCAGCAGGAAACGTTTAATCAACATTTCAAATTGGGGTTTGTTAAATACGGCCGCGTTTTAAGAACTGGGGAGCGTTTTTCTTACAAGATGCTTAACCAGTGAGATCATCCATTATTGTCAGAGACTAAAACTTCAGCCTAACAGATAGGACCACGCATAGAAGATCTTAGCATTATGAATCGCAAGCAGATACCGATTTATGTTTCCATTATGTCTCTCAAAGTAGGGCTGCATGATGTGGGGAAAACCTTTCTGTGTGTGTTTGTCATTACAAGATGATGTTAGCTGCATATTGACTTAACATATGCACGTTATAAACGACTCAAACTCTGAGTAGATCCAGAGATGTTTATGTGGAGCAGCGTTTACACTGAAAACACCAGATCATGAACAAATGAACCCCGTGCTGCTCTTCAGTCTGAAACACGCATTGCATATATTTATCAAATGAAACCTCAGCCTTTGGGATTTGATTATTGGATTAAGCCATTTCAGGATTTGGGTTTTAATTTGGATTAATCATGCAGCCCTAACTCAAAAATATCAGAGAATAAGCAGGACATAATGTAACACGTTTGTCTCAAGCCTTTTAGTTTGAGAAAAAAAACATAACCCATCCAAAAATGCTAAACAAATCACTTTACATCTTGAAAATAAGATGCCAAAAGACCCCATGGGAATGTAGGCTCAACGCTCTGAATGGATTATCTCACTGCTGACCTTCAAGATCAATCAAGAACCATGTGAACCTCAAGAACTCAGACTGTCGCACTGGATTTTTACACTTTTTCAAATATTTGCTGATCTAACTGTGTTTTTTAATACTGCATGTGCATGCCGAAGAAAACAAACAAAAAATATGATCTGAATTTATGAATGTTGTTGATGTTTTATCTGTAAAAACAGGCACAGGGCAGGCAGGCTGCTGTTACTATAGGAACGACATGCACTTCCTCTGAAAATGTACTCATTTTCATCATGTGATTTCAGCATCTTTTCATTTACATGCTAAGTGCTGATACAAAGGGCACTTTTTTAAAAGGGACAGTTCAACCCGCCAAAAAATACATAGTGTGGATAACGGGGCCTTAAATGTTGAGAACCACTGCTATAAGCTGTTTTGTATGGAAAAAAGCAGCATGAACATTTTTCAAAACATCTCTTTTTGTGTTCCAGGTAAAAAAAAGTCATACAGATTTAGGACAACATGGGAGTGAGTAAATTACCATTTTTATTTTGGAGTAAACTATCACTTTAAGAGAGAGCGCTTGACTCTGATTGGTCGAAGCGCTGATAGAAACTGCCACATTCTGCAGTCATTCCACTGGGTCTGGGCCAAATGTGTGTGGCTTCTTAGACCTGTTCTATACTTAGCAGCATGCACTCATATCTAGTGATTTTATAGCCCATTGGGGGTTATGTAATGTTTATAAACTTCTGACCATCGTAGCACAGGGAATAATAACAAACGCCTGACGGATACTACATAAGCACTTCGAAACGATCTAAAACATAGGACCAGTTCATCTCAAGGACCAATGGAGTCAGCCCAAACTGTGATTTTTATTTCACACATTTCTGTCCCATTGTCTGTTCTTTTGACTTTCCTGATTTTACAAGTATTGTTTGATGTTAAGAATGGGCATCTGATGCCCTGTGCACATGACGGAAGTCTACTGTGTAAAGAGAAACCAGGAAAACTCAGGATGTCTTCATCAAGAGGTGTGTTTGGGTGACCCATGCCATTTACCAAAATTATTATTTTGACCTGTAAGCAATGTCTTGACTATATTCAATAACTACGTGTTATTCATTATTGCACACTAACTATATGTATATCGAAGCTGTTCATTGAAGAAGGTACTTTTTGTCTCTAAGCCAATGTGAAGGATCAAATCATTGATGGGGGGCAGATTTTATTGTAGATGCAATAGCTATGAGTAAATGGATGGTATATTTATATGCTCATAATATATTGTTATCCTGAAGAGGGACACCCTAGAATTTTGATGGTTTTCAAAGAAGGTAAAAAAAGACTTGATTGTACCATATTATGCATATCATTTGTGACATTAGCATTAACTAACTGAAGATTAGGCCTATAGTTGAAATTGTTGCGACGGTTCAAATTCAACAAAAACCCAAAGATTATTTCTCAAACTAGATGTGATATATCACAGCAAATAGCAAGCACTCTGTATAAATGTCACTTGAAATTAACGTAAAATTGTATTAAGGTGCATTCACATTTGCGAAACGTTGGCGAATTTTGCGGGCAAAGTAGGTCTGTTGTCAATAGTGCCGTTAACTCCGAGGTCACTTCCAAACCAAGCAGCTTTATTATTGGCAAACACTTTACATTTCTGTGCTAACAGTTCAACAAACTAGAATCTGATTTAAGATTCGCTATAGAACATTTTTCACCGGACTCATCCCCCACATAACATTCCTAAATGCTTGGATTACTGATGACATGGCTGCATTTTGCCCCCAGAATTTCACCTGACGTTACAAAGCTAAATGTGACCGCACATTTAAGGGCCATTCACACAGAAGGGGTTATGGCGTTCAAAAACGCGAGAGAAGGCCCACTAAATGTAAAAGAATGTTTTGAAACACTGCATTAACGGTCAAGGGTGTCAGTGTAGCACATTTTTACACTGGAAAACAACTTGAAAGTAAATAACGATTGAAAATGGCGCGTTTACATGTTCTATTCCTCAGCGCTGCTTCCCGCGCGTTTTTAAATGCAAAACCACATTTGGTGTGAATTGCCCTTTATCAAAACGATAAAGTGTTGTTTATCCCCATCTATTGGTGATGTAGATGTCACCTGACACACACTGGCCTGTATTTGAGGTAATAATGAGATAAACGAGCGGCCCTTCTCAACATTAATTACATTCATCCCGGGTTTAATACAGACGTCGCTTTTCAGATCAAGCTGAGTGCGTCGCAGTGACGTTTCCCGCTTTTCGTTCAGACTCACGTGCGTAATCCCAGCGGGGCTTTGACCTCACGGGCTTCCTCGAGCTTTTCATCTCTGTAAATCATCATAATGCATTGCAGAAAGATGAGAGGTTCGTTTCAGAGGGTTTTCTTAATGATGACGATTGCTGCTGAAGGCTGTTAGCCGGTGTTCTGACGATTTGTGCTACCGCTCAGATTGTGCTACCTCCCATTAAAAAGAACGGCAGCACAAATCGATAGCGCAAAATGCTACCTGTCAGATTGTGCTACCAGCATCTTATTCATGTGGTTTGAGTCTTTATTAATGTCCATACCTACCCCTACCCCAAACCTACCCCTACCCTTAAACCGACCCTTAACCCTTACCCTTAAAACAATGCTAATATATTAT
This sequence comes from Gymnocypris eckloni scoliostomus, assembly GCA_027564155.1. NCBI lineage: Eukaryota > Metazoa > Chordata > Actinopteri > Cypriniformes > Cyprinidae > Gymnocypris > Gymnocypris eckloni. The sequence continues at coordinate 12,234,488 of CM050427.1, read as the reverse complement.
TGGTAGCACAATCTGATAGGTCGGTACACCAGCAACAATGAACTCTAATGGAATGAAAACACATGTAGCCCTATTATTAAACGGTGTTAAGTATCAATAGAAAAGAGGGCCTTAATTAAAGGATATTTTTAAGGCTTCGTGCCACTATATTTTGTCATTGTGAGTGTCTTGTCTGTGTTCACTCGGATACAATTATGCAATTTTATGCTTTAGTGCACAAGTTTAAGCGGCAAAATCTGACAAATATAACTCATAATAGACGGAAATCAATTATTTTTACACCGCGCGTACTAGTCTGGATAGAGGGAGCTGATGATATTTCATTATCTGGACTTGATATAAAATATTGCAATACATTAACTGAGAGCACTTGCTTTATGTACAATGTCTTATAGCCTACTGTTTATCTAATTACACCGTTTGTTTCTCCTCGTTTCCCCAAAGTTCAATAGATTTGAATCTCCTTCCTCCCGAGGGAGAACACACTTGGTGACTGTTATTATATCTATCTCACTTGCTGGCTTACTCGTTTGTACTCTGAGCTGTGTGTAAATAGAAACTGCCATTGTAATTGTGCTATGGTGACGATGTTCTGGTGCTCGTCGGTGCCGCTGTTGTTGTTTTCTTTGGTGTAAAGACCTTTCCAGGGTGCCTGTGTTCATATGGGCTCCTGGCTAATGGTCATGGAAAAATAAAGATGTTTTTTTCGGCAGCTGTTTACTATACAATGTCTGCTGGTGTGTATTTATTAATCTAATTATAAAATGGCGTAATGTGCTTATTTCAGGAACTGGGCTTGATTATAATAGGTTGCAGACTGAATTGTTAAGAGCTAATTAGCAGCCTTGGGTTATACTGTGTTTAGTAACACAGAAAAGAAAAGCACACAAAGCTTTTAAGTTTTGGAGTGTTTGCAGACCGTATGATAGACTTTTTCCTCTTTAAGTCACATACTAATTAAATATCCTTTGGGATATTGTGTATGAATATAACTGTTTGGAAACGCTGTCTGGGAAAACAGTTTGCACGAAACAGTAATAGATTTTTTTTGTTATTATTTGTCCATACATTGAAAAAATATATATATATAACCCTGCGCAAAACACAATAGAAAATGGTTATAATGGGAATTGTATTGGTTTTAATGGAAACTATGATGGTGTCTACTGGTATGTGAAGGATTATATTGGTGGTATGTTAAATCATATTGAAAAAATACCCAAAACACACTTCAAAAATGAATTTTGTAATGGGTTTACTGGAAAAAGCTAATGGTTTATAATGATATTTTAATGGAAACCATTGGAATTTATGTGATTGTTTGTATTGTTTGTTTAGCAGGGTAGGCCTACTGTAAAAATGCTACATTTAGCACATTAATACATGTCCTGTGTGAACACAATGCATTCGAGGAATGTGGGCCAGAAATTGGCTTGAAAATAACAAACATACCATTTCTATAGCCAATTTTTACATTAAAAGATATGACAAGTGTCTTAATTGTTCATTTAGGGGGGCTTCTCAGCTAGAAATTATAGATACGACTCATTTCCATATAGTACATAACTTAAATATTGACAGCCCTAAAAATTATTTTCCCAACATTAAACCATATCTTTTTCCCAACATTAAACTATTATATTGACGTATGAAAGTAAACATTAGGGTGCCATCTAGTGTTCTGTAGCGGTCATACAGCTGCATTGACTTCCTGCAACATTTCAAAGAATGACTGCTGGACAAAGACTGTATGTAATGTGCTTTATTAGGCATCAGACATACAAAGGACATACAACACGTGTTGTTTTTAGTTTTAGTCTTTCAGGAAGCTAATTCTAAATGAACAGAACAGCAGATTCAACTACTACACAAGTAACCCAGGACAAAAGCTCACTAGAGACATTCAGTATAAAGCAACATTCATATTCAACAAATGATGTGAGGAAAGAAGAAAAACAACACCTGAGCTACAGCATGACTGGATTGAAGCAGAAGGGGGATAAAAGAACGATTTTGGTCTCACTGGAGATTTCCACCCACCATGTAGTGTCACTACACAAAAACACACACAACTGATACCTCCTAACAATTTTCCATATTAGTATTATTTTATGTCAATATTAGATCTAGAACTGATCAGACATGTTGAACCTCTGTAAACATCTTTATATTATTTTTTTTGCAGCAGCAAGCATTAAACATTTGCTTATATCTGTATATATCCTTGTAAAACACAAAAAGGAAAAGCACACTCCAATTATGAAGCAATAATGAAATATTACCATATGTGAACACATCTGCCAGTTAAGTACCATCGCCCCTGCGCTCCAAGGCCTTTAGCAACCTCTACCCTATCATAAATGTTATTCGATTTTATCTAAACTGCTAACAATATGAATACAAATATCTTGGAGATGCCACAACAGATACTACAGTGTAAGCGGTTATATGAACTACACAAACAATACTAGAATTAGTGCTTGTAAATATTACGGAGTTGTATTGGATCCAAGGATAACTGTTTAACATGAACACTGCTTTTTAGCTGTGTTAGAGAGTTTCAAACAACAGAGAAGAAGTGTCATATAGTCTAGGAGACTACGATATCTGTCCCTCTCATTGTTTGTCCTGTTTTCTGGGTAAAATAAAATAAAATACAGCACTGGTCAAAATACAAAGCCATCAGAAACTACTTTAAAGGGAGATTAAACCTTTAAGCTCCCCAGTTTTAGCAACAGAAGGCACTGGGTTCTATACCAACGCTACAAAATAAAGAGTCAAAGCACATACGCTCAAGTCTGCTCATTTTATGACAAACTCTCTAAATCTAGAATCCAAAATATAGAAAAAGAGTAATAGTGTAACATCACTACTGTTTGATCATATTTGATATTAATGCTAATAATACACTCAATATACTTTATATGCAAAAATATTTTATTTTAACGTACAAACTTAGAGACAGATCTCATTCTATTCTGAGTTTTTGGCATTTGTTTTAAAAATTGAAAAATGTACTATATACACAGCATTTTGGTTAATTTGGCTGGCAATTTTACAACCTGGTCTCATAAACATTCGTGCACTTTTTAGCGATACCATTTTTACGTATCTTACTGCACGTTTCGCTGCAGTTACAAAGAGAAATGTCCACTGAGTGATGCTAAAACACAGGTTCAATACGTGAACCCTGGCACATTTGTATTATTTTGATATAGGCACGTATTGCTGTGTTTTTATATTATGGTTCAGAATTCAAATATTCGGGGGAACTTCATTAAAAGTTAATGCTCTATCGTGTTGGAAATATGCCCTACACCAAACCCAACCCTAAACCTACCCGATGGTGTTAACAAATGCAAAACTTGATATAAAACGTATTTGTTGATGTAACCGTGCTATTTGAACTTCCTTATTTGCAGATTTGAACTGTTTTGTCAAACCGTAGTTACACGGGATTCAAACCGGAGCTCCTCGCCTCTCAAGTGCATCTCTGTACTCCGTGAGCTACCGAACGAACTTACCGTCTATGAAAACCCATAGATACGAGGCTGGATATGTGCGATGCTAACGTTCAACGGCATCAGTTTTCAAATCTCCCATAGTCATAACATGATATTCTTCAAGTAATTGTGTGAAAATTACACTTTTTAAATCAAAGCTCTGTAAATTTGTGTGAAAAGGAATAAAAGGCGTCAGAGTTTTATTGCCTCTAGTGTTGGTTTCTTTTGGAAACTGCAGTGATATGTACTTATTGGAACGAGTTTCGAGTCTCGCTGAAAAGTGTACATAAATGCCAAGAGACCAGGTAGCAATTAAGTAGAGAAATGCGTTACAGAGAATGATTTTGACTTTGTTTGTGTACAATTACATATTTAAACTATAAAGACTTCAGGATATTTTATTTAAACGTGTAAAAATAAACATTTAGGGACTTCTAAGTGATAGCCTGAGCCTCTCATGTAGGCAAATCTGAAGTTAGGGGTCAGAGGTCAATGCTGCAGTGGAATGAGTAATCTCGTGCTCTGACAGTGCATGAGTGAACATGCATCTCACATTCTGACACATCAGTTCCAGTGTAGGACAACCATGTCCCATCTAGAGACGACCCAGACTCCAGTGGACAAATATGGCCACAGAACAAAGCTCACTGACTATGTAGCTAAGTACCGCTTTGGAGTGGAAGAAGGGGGTTAGGAGGAGAAAGAAGAGGGGAGCTTTTGAGGGTGGATCCTCAGTGCGTTTTTTGATCTGGTGGACATGTTCCCTCTGGCTGTTCAGCCAATGGTTCTCCGTCTGGTGTGGATTCTGAAACCTCATCAGTATCACCTGTCGATGGCGTAATCTTGGTCTGTAAAGTCAGAAATGATGTTGGGGTGTTCAGCATTTTCAACTCGCATGTACTGTTTATATAATCAGTGTTGTTTTACCTTTAAGGTTTCCACTTTCTCCTCAAATGACTTGAAGGTGGGTGTGTTTCTGCAAGAGACGTGATAATGTAAAACAGACTGAATCTTCATACTTCACAATCAATTTGGTGCAAAAAAAGGGTGTCGGTACATCAAATGATTTGCTAATTCATCTGCTATAGCTGTGCCCCAAAGCCTAGCGAGCTAGCAAATGTTAATTTTAATCATTACTGAACAGAGAAGTTTTATTTTCTTTGAAATGCTTATTTGAAGAGTTAGCTTAGCAGTAATGATGCACCGATCATGATTTATCATGGACGATACGATTTTGACAAGCAAACTGGTTGATTCCGATTTTTTACAAACAAACTGGCCGATTCGATACCGATTTTACAAGCAAACTGGCCGATTCAGATCTTTTTTCTTTAAGCAACCAGCTAGAATGAAAGATTTTAACACAAATAAAGTGGTTATATGGTTAATATAGATTTTATTTAACATGTATAATAATATTAAATTGTTAAATAAGTTATATTTAAGAAAAACGTTGCCCCCCATGTCTGTGGTGTTTCAACAATGGATGTCACCCCTTTAAGAAAAGGGAAAATTCTATTTGGACTACTTCCTGTATGTAAAGGTCACTGCAGGTGCTGGTTGATCTGAGGGCTGCATGGGGAGTACATTCTTATTAATTTTCTTGAAATTGTCAGATATTTAGCTAATTTTATGTGTCGTCATTAGTGTATGTGGTGTTATGTTGATAACTTGCAGACCTGGCACATTTTAATCAAAATTGATGAATACATACTTATTGATATTTCCAAAATGTCCCCTGAAATCATCATGATGGCAGCCTCCATTTTAGAAAAGTTTGGATTTGGGCTTATTTGTCTGTGGTGTTACTTCATAATGACATTCTCACAAGTCTTTGATTGAAATTATTTAAAAATCAAATGTTCTTAAGCTTTCATTTTAATGGATCTAGCATATTACATTATTTTAAATGCATATCAATATATTTTATTAGAAAAAACAAAAGCATTTTTTATAAATTCTGCCTCTCAATTGCCACCCCAGTTGAAGAATGACCATATGGTCCTGACTCCTGATATCAGCATTTGTTTTAAAATTGGGTTGAAACTACATACAACTTGCCTTAAATTAAAATATGACCAGTAACCATGTGAAATTAAAGGCAACATTTGCATAGTTACAAGCAAGCAACATAACCAACACACATTCAACAGTCCAAACAAAGATGTTACTTAATCAACATTCAGCATTTGTTTTCGTTTTAAAATTGGTGTAAAGAAAAAAAGGTCTTTACCAGTGAAACTAAATAAAACCAAAGTATACTATATAAATAAATTATTCCAAACATGTTAAATCAAATAATGTTTAGTGCAATGAGCAAAAATAAAGATGCTACAGCTCGTGTTTTTTAAATCGAATTAAGTCAATGTAATTTTATGGTAAAATAAAAATAATCATCTTGTACAGAACTGACGTTTATACGTTTGAACATTTTATTCTTTACAAAAAGAAGCTTTGTCACAAGTTGGTCTGTTTCGTTTCCCATCCAACACATGAGAAGCTGCGCTGAACAACCGTTCACTGTCTATGCTTGTGCAGGGCGTGTACAGATATGCTCGTGCAACTTCAGCTAGAGCAGGAAAGGAAAGCGGCTCTTATTTTGTGCGCCAGTAACGTTACACCAACGGCTGTTCGCTTCTTGGTATCTGTTTTTCTGTGTTTGTTGTGCTTCTGCCGAAAGTCTTCCACACAAATGACATGTTCGCAAATTATTACAATGTAGGTGCACGCACTTCCGGAAAAATCGGACAAAAAAAGAAAAGAAAAAAAACCCGGCAATTTTTTGCTTATAATATGCAATCGGCAAACGATCTATGGCCGGTCAACCGGTGCATCCCTACTTAGCAGCATGCTAAATACAAGACTATTACAATGAACTGTAGTCATTGATGAATCTCTTATTTAATAAATCAACAATAAAGGGATAGTTCACGCAAAAATTCTGTCATGAATACTCACCCTCAGGCAGTTTCAAACCTATAAGACATTCGTCAAATTAAGATATTTTTGATTAAATCTGAGAGCCTTCTCTATAGACAGCAACACAACTGACACATTCAAGGCCCAGAAAGGTAGTAAGGACATTGTTAAAATAGTCAGAGGTTCAACTATAATTTTACAAAGCTATGAGAATATTTTTGTGAGCAAAGAAAACGTATTCTTGTGGCTTCATAAAATTACGGTTGAACCCCTGATGTCACATGGAGTATTTTAATGATGTCTTTACTACCTTTCTGGCCCTTGAATATTTCAGTTGTGTTGCTGTCTGTGCAGAGAGCTCTCAGATGTAAACAAAAATAGCTTAATTTGTGTTCCGAAGATGAACAAAGGTCTAACAGGTTTGGAATGACGAGTAATTAATGATAGAATTTTCATTTTTGGAAGAACTTTCTCTTTAAAGATGTATTTATTTTAAATAGGAGGGAAAAAAGAGACCACAGAGTGAAACCTAGAGACATAAAACTAGCATCAGTCATTATTATACAACAATATTTGCCCACAGAATGCCACAACTGACCAATCAAAATCAAGTAATCCTGTAAAATATAGAGGCTTATGTGGGTCTATCAGAACTAATTCTTACCTCATAACCGGCATGCTAGCCGAATGCTGTATGGAGCGTATACTACCCGTCAGCAGTAAAGAAGAGCAGACAGGAGTTAGCCAAAGCCATGAGTATCAGGCGTATTAGAAGGATAATAAAGCCATGCACCTTCACACATCTATGAGTTCATAATCAACATGAAAAAACACCTCAGCCCTTCATGCTGTATGAAATTGAGTAAGTATAAGACTTTAATCCATCAGGGGTTTAAGACTTTATTACCGGTATCACTGACATGGATTCGCACCACAGCTGGGACGCTCAGTTTGGATGAACAGGGTGTGTGAGAGAATTAGCAGGGAATAAACAGGGTTTAAGCACGTCTGAATCACTGTCAGAGGGGATGATATCAGCAGATCGATAGATTTGTGTGGGGAACAAGCACATAAACTATAAAGAATGCTGAGAAATAATGATGCTGCTTTTTAGACAAAGCAGGAGGAAAATCAGAAAACTTAGCATAAGACTGATGGGAAATTATCTTATTGACTCAAAATGACTAAATCGTTTGGACAATGTTTTAGGTTACAGGTATAGTACACCCAAACATGTATTTGCCATCATTTACACCAAACTTTGTATGACTGTTCTTCTGCAAAACACAAAATAAGATTATGTGCATTATTTTGTCCATGCAATTAACGTCAAATAGGTTCAATGTCATTTTGGACACCACTGACTTTAATTGTATGGACAAAAAAAATCAGGCATAGAAGTTTGTAATAAATTATAACAATTTTGTTTTTTAGGTGACCTATTTTAAACAAAAATAAAAAAACTCTGAATTGCAAATACCCATTCAACAGCTACATTAATGCACTAAAGCAGAGGTTTAAGAAGAAAAGGTATGCATGCATTGAAAATGTGGGTAAAAATGGGAGACTAGCACTACCTCTAAGTACATGCCACACTATAAAACCATTCATCACACTACTGAGAGGTGTAGCAGCCAAAATAACCGGCTTTTGTTTGAAGCCACTGCAAACAGTCTTACCCAAAATAATTGGAAAATGACTGTAATCTGTAAATGGCAGAGGTGTCATTAGAGAAAACGGTTAACCATGTTGCCAGCGTTGCAGCAAGAGTGTCGTAAGATGGTGAAATTGAGCAAATGTCAGCTCCTTAGACTTCAGAGTATGATGTGGGTGTCTGTGGTTAATGGTTTTATTCTATCTCAATTTTGGTAATTCCATTGTGCGTGGGAGTACAATTCAGTCCTTTTCCATTTTGTCCAGTAGTGTATGTGTAAGTGGTGATCACACACGTCTACATTCACACAGTCTGTGTTTGGGATTGACGAATGCATTTGACTCTCAAGATGTCCTACAGACTGAACATCATGTATCAGCGTCAAATAATGAACATAGTGATAGAATAATGGCAAATATCAAAATATTCAGTAGTGTCTTTAAAGTCAACATTTATTCACCCTCATGTTGTTCCAAAACAGTAAGAACTTCATCTTTGGAACACAAATTAAGATTTTTTAATAAAACCTCAGACATTTCTGTCCCTTAATTTAAGGTGCATTCTACCAAAACTTCTAAAAAGTTAATTCAAGTATTCCATATCAAATCAAGTGGATTAATCCAATGCTTTTCTGACAAGTCAAGCAACCACATTTGAGCTACAAGGTTTAATGGTGTCTTTCTTCAGAAAACTTGAATTACACAGTTTGATTCATATGGATTACATTTATAATATCTTTATGAACTTTTTAAAGCATAACAGTCTAGGTGGAATGGACTTTCAATAGAGGGACAGAAATCCCTCAGGTTTCATTAAAATATCTTCAATTGTGAACCAAAGTCTTATTGTTTGGAATCACATGAGCGCGAGTAAATGACAAAAGTGAAATTTTTTGGGGTAAACTATCCTTTTAAGTGTTTATTCTAACCACTTTGGAATTTTGGAAATTCCTCATCCTTTCAGATGAAAATCTCCACCCAACATTTATCTGGAGTTTTGGCTCATTCTCTGACCACTTAGCATCCAAATTTTGCTACGAAAATGCAGTTGAGACTCTTCCAAATTGTCACTTCGGTTATTAAATGCAATTTTCACCCATTGTCATAGTCACTCCGTATAACAAAGCCATATTTTGAACTCCAAAAAAAGTCACAAGTGTATTCACTAAATTTACAATCATTTTAAATCTGAAATCTGGTTTACCGGATAACAAATGTTATGACCTATGAACAGAGCCGATCCTAGACTTTGGAATCTGTCAGGTGGAATGTGTCAGTGGAAAGCGTCGAGAAAGCGCTCTTCCACGGCTTCCATGGCTCGCTATGCTTTGAATCCATCTTTTAGTCTCGAGCAAGAGACTTTACGACATTCACGTTACATGATTTGTCTGTTTTTCACATAGAAAGGGCAACAGTGCCGCATTACATTAAATTATCATTCAGGTTTTCATAGCCGCTGTTCAAATTACAAAACTAAACTGAAATGAAATCATATTTGAGAGCAAGGGGCCGCAGCTTGCGTATTCTGCGCATAGGGAGGATCGGCTCTGACCAATAATTACAGCTGTTGCTTGAGTTGACTGTGATGTTAAATTGTGTTGTTTGTCATATATTGTGTCTTATTTCGTGTCACCTTGGTAAAGACACTGGTAAAATAGATTTTAAATCTCAAGAGTTTATATATTCCTGATAAAATAAAGGTTGAATAAATCTGCCTCTGTGTGAATGTAACCACAGTGGTTTGGAACAGACAGTATTAATAGGTATTAGTGAGTATTCATTCATGTGTTACTAGGTAAAAAGGGTGCAAAGGATAGTTTGATCAAAGGATGAGAAGTTGGACAAGGGTTCAATTTCCCATCTCACCTCACATCCTCTAGCTTTCTGCTAATGGCTGAGCCCACGCTGGTGAACGCTGTCGTCGCCTTCTGACCCACTTGGGACAGAGTCTCTGAGGTCTTCTTATACCTGTCCAGCACAGATGAGGAACAGATGTGTACAGTAAATGTATACAACATAACCGTAAAACACAAGATCGTGTAATTCTAACAGCTGGAGCGAGCTAGTAAAATCAAGCATGTTCACAACTGCACATCTTTAATGCAATTCAGCCAAACGGCAAGAGTGAATTGCACAGCAGAAGCACTGACAGATGGAGCCGCTTCTCTGCAGCAGTACGAGAGGTGGCGGGCGGCAAACAGATGCCTGAGGCGAGTGAGGGCACGTACGCAGTAGAAGTGGTGACATCATGCCAGCCTTTGCTCAGGTTCTGTTTGATCTCGTTGAGTGGAGTGATGCCCAGTTTCCTCTTGATATCCGCCATCTGCTTCTCCTTGGCTGCCAGCACCTGAGAAAGAGTCTGGATCTCATCTTCCACCTGTAGGGAAACAGGATAGAAGAAATCACCTGACATGGAAAATATGGTTAAGTGTGGTGAAATCACTGATGGGTTTATCCATAAAGCCCAGTTAGAATATCCCATAGATTGAAATAGTAAAGAAAAAAGCATTGCAAAATGAGTTCAGTAGAGATCGACCGATATATCGGTTTACCGATATGTTTCCCGATATTTGAGCATTTTATAATATTGAGGCTTGAAACAAGTATGTCACACACGTCCTAAATGAACCCAAAATATTTTGATTGCCCCTAGTGGCTGGCTGCAATTTGATAGGTCATATTTGACCCTCTCAATGTAAACATTGGACTTGTCTCAAACTAATAGCATGCTTTTTGTTGGGTTGACTGCTAAACGATTAGGACAATTAGGAGAAATTCTTTGCTTATTGTTAGTACAGTGTTGCTTATGATGCTTTTAGAAATTACAAGAAATTTGAAGATTACATTACATGAAAATGTTAATTTTCAACAATGTTAATTATTCAATACTGTTATATCAGTTTACAATAAATAAATATCGGTTCTGCATATCGGTTATCGGGTACATAAACATGCAAATAATTGGTATTGGTTATAAAAAGTAAATATCAGTCGATCACTAGAGTTCAGCTCCTGAGACAATCTCATCCATTGAATAAAGTAATTTTGGCTGGAATCTGAAATATCTCAAGACTAAAATATGCAGACCTTTTCTAGTTCACTGCAGAGCTCTGCTTGCTGTTCCTCAGTAAGGCCCAAGCAGGGCGAACAGGGTACTGCATTCACAGCATCTTCGCCTACTTCTGGGATGAAGTCTGGACTCTTGGGGCCTACAAAAGAAAAACACAAACATGAGCTGTAATACATTTTAAGGTTATAATAAAATAGTTAGTCTAAGAAAAAGTTGCAGGCTTGAACCAAGTGTGCCACACATCCTGAAAATGTGAACCCAAAATATGTCATTGCCCTCTGGTGGCTGGCTGCAGTATAGGTCATATTACCCACCCTCTCAATGTAAACCAATTGGACTTCTCAAACTAATAGCATGCTGACTTTAGAATGTGACTGCAAATTAAACTACAATTAGAGAAATCAAGTAAAACTGTAAGATTTAAAATTACAATTACAAGAAAAATGTTGCAATTCACCAGAAAGTGACAAAGTGAGATACAAAGTAACAATCTTAATGAAAAAAAGTTTACAAAAAACTTTCAAATTACAAATCCAAGAAAAAATGTCACAGTGTGAGTAAGTCACAATTATTAGAAAATAAAAATAACATTAAGATATAATTCTACAATTATGAGTAAAAGTAAAAAATTATGAGAAATAAAATCAGAGATATAAAATTACAATTTAAAGACAAAATTGTATATACCAGAAATAAAAATCACATTGTATGACATATAAAGTTAGAATAACAAGTAAAAAGTTGAATAAAAGTCACAATTTCCCTTTCAGTTTTTTTTATTCTGAGATTCCTTATTCTTTTTTTATTCTAGTGACGCCTTTTAGAAGTTCTGGATACAAATTCCATTGCTCTTTTGAGATATCATTTTAGCATCAAGTTAGTTTTAGTTCATATTAAGTTGAACTGTCATTCTGAATGTAAGTGCTGTTAGAAAGACTCTGGTTCAGATTTAGAGATCATGTAGAGTCAGACGTCACGCCAGGAGCAGGAGGGAAACATCAAAGAAGAGGAAGAGGTCAGAGAGAAGTCATAAAGAGCTTTAAAACTGTATAAAGTGCTTGCCACATGATGGACACCCACCCAAGGACTCACGCAAGTCTGGAAGATGTACTTCCATAACAGACCATACTTCGGAAATACAATATAAATAATAAAGATCCTGGAGGTCACTATTCAGTGGTAACTAGAAAGAAAGGTCAAAAATTCAGCACTGTCAATCAAACGGACTACAGTATGACAGCCCTGAATGACCGGCTCTGCACCGCACTGTATATTATACTGTAACGCTATCAGCTGATGTGCTTGTTCTTGTATAACCAGCGTTTTAGTGCATCCCATGATTATTGGATTAACAGAATAACCTGATAAGACCATTCACTTTATTAAACACAGATTCCAGAGCTTTGACAAAACCAGCCTTTATAAATATATAAATATGAGGTTCAGGTCTTAGCTTGCAGCTGGGAGTTTTAAAACATGTTTCAGGAAGAAACATGAAAGTTGCATCACATGAGGAGGTGTGCAACTCATTTGTAAGCAGCTTAATGGTATTTCTGGAAAAACTGGTAGGTTTGCCTCCCACTTTAACTTACCACAGAGGTAATTATGAACAGAAGAGAGGATCATTTATAGCTTGTTGACAACAATTTCTTACAAAACACTTTTTAGTGTGTTCTCTTGACAAGACTTTGGCCACTTAAAACAAGTAGGATAGCATACTTGACCATATATTGTTACACTACATTTAATACAATGATAAATGTGCACTGAACACAGATTACATTAACTGATTGCTTTCTTATTTTGTCCGAGTTGACATTTATAATATAAATTAATATTGACAGTCACCCAATTTCAACATCACTTGCATGGAAATGTTGACAGCAACCAGTGCCTGAAGTAGTGAGAAGCAATGCATAAAATATCTTACTGTAAAAGCATGCTTCATCCGTAGTTATTTAACAGTAAAAACAAACAGGTTCAATGTACAAAATGTTTCTACACTGTGGGTTAGGAAAAAAGGTCTCATTCCTCCAATATATGTCTTTGTAAAACCCAGAGGCAGTGCTCTGCCTATCATACACATCTATATGCAAGATCATCATTTCTTTTATATTTTGGAACCGGTTTTTAATGTTAGAAATACATTTTATAAAGTCATCTGACACACTGGCTTAAAAACTTTATTTTTATATCAGTGTTTAAAACAGTACATTAATACTGTAATTATTTAAAAGACACTTAATAATAATAATAATAATAATATCATGCTTAATGATTTAATTTAACTGCTTTGGATAACAAAATATTAATGGCATATGTAAACGTGATACTTTATTTTCTCCCCTCACTTTTGGAGTCATTTTTAATGCAAGTATGAAGACTTGAATTGGTGGGAAAAACCAGATCACCAAGAAAGAAAGAAAAAAACTCACTGGAGTGTGGACATTAAAAATGGAGATTACATTTCTTTCAAACAGTTAAGGTGTGATAAAAGCGCTTAAAATTTGTTCAGAAGTCCCTGATTTCATCACCAGCTTTAATGAAACAATTCCCATGTATAAGTTTCAGCATCCACATCTGTCCTCTAGTTGAATCGATTTCTCTACACATGGATTTCCAGATAGACAACATGACAATAACAAGATTATGAATGACTGCCATCTCACGAATCACCATATAAAATATATATTTACAAACCTGATGTGGCATGATGACCTCTCTGTCTGTAATGAGATTGAGAGGGCCTTGTGTAAACACACTTATAATTTGTAAAGCAAGCTCACTGCTTTTCCATTTAGTGATTAACATCTTAAGTGCATTATAGTAACACTGTTGGCCATGGAATCATTTATAGATACAGTTTTACTGTACAGAATACTTAAGCATTTCAGTACCTGCCAGTTTGACATTTAAGACCAATTCTGTTGTCCTTAATTCAATCAATGTTAGGGTTTTGATAAAAGGGTTTGATGTAATATGAAAACATACCCAATATAAGTGTACCTGTAGCTCGGTGGTAGAGCATTGCGTTAGCAGCGCAAAAGATTGTGGGTTAAATTACCAGGGAACACATTCTGATCAAACATATGTATAGCCTGAATGTATAGAAAAATAAGATGGGTGTCAGTCAGTACTGGAGTTTTACTTTTTTAGCCCTATAGGCCGGGGTGATTACTTTATATGTAATTGTGCATGCGATTTTTGTCTTGGCTAATACTACACTGGTGTAGCACCTACAGCTCTGCATATCCTTCTGTAGGATCCCGTAGAAATTAGAATTATTTTTTAACAAGGTCACTGATTATTTTAGTCCAATATTTGAAAAAAACTATAAAACAGAAAATAATACTAAGTTGACCTCAGGGGAACAAAATATAATAAAATAAATATTACAAAAGAATGATAATACAGTGAATGGTTAGATGACACTTTCTGAGTCTGCATTAGCCTGGTGTTATTCTGCAACCTTGTGGCCCACTTGAACAGCACCTGCTCCTGACAGATGAGCTTCTTTAAAACTCTCCCATACTTTCCAGAACATTCTCTGTCTCTCGCTGTTACACTGTGACAAACACCAGTCCACACCTAAACACACACTGAGCACCTGAACAAACACAGATACCTCGAGCGGCAGTCCCGGTGAACCAGGGGGAGTGAAGCTCTCTTCGGATGACAGGTAGAGGTAGCTGGTGTTCACTCCCTGCTCAAAGTTGAACGGAGACTTGTACTCCTCTACAGGTTCCTCCATGCTGCCCATGAACAGGAAGCTCCCTGGACACTAAGTGATTGCATGTGACCGAGACTGTTAGGATATCCCTGTGCCGATTGTCCCATCTTCTAGCTACGGTTGCAAGTATAAGTGTGTGTTGCAGATTCTGCAGTACAAGCAGGGATCACATGATCTCCTGCCGGAGACAAAGACAGCAACACGTTAATAAGTTACCTCTCCAGAGCCGACACTCCTAGCTGTAACCTCAGTGGCCCTTGTAGGGATTGTTGACAATCCTGTAAGAGTGCCGCATTTTCACAGTTCTCAATGGCTGAAGAAAGCAATTGTCCTAGCTGTTTCTGTGCTGGACTAGCTCATGCTCAGTCCCTCCGTCCATGTTATCATCTATGGGAAATGAAGATCCATTTGTCCCCTGGTCACATGACACTGGGGAAAGTCTGCGAAAGGAAGATGTAATCTGTGGTGGCCTAGATTACTATGTTAATCCACTACAAAGTGCCTCCACAGCGCTTCAGATACATACCGGCTGCACAAACCATTGCAGACTGAAATGGATTCAGCCAAGCGCAAGACATTCAAGTGATGATACCTAAAGACCAACACACACTCAAGGTACTTCAGTACCATTATACTGTAAGATTGTACATCCCTGCTGCATTATATTGCATAACTATATAGTCATCTGTCCAACCATATGGCAAAATCCTGCATTGCAGTTCATCTACACAAAACGCATACATTTTATTTTAAAGCAGCATTAAGTAAAAATGGTAGCATTTGTTTCCCTTTATGACGACATTTATTGACCTTATGTAGCCCCGCCCCTTTTTAGTGCTCCATTCGTTGTCTTGTTTTCCGGTTGTATTTCTATGTGATCTCACAAATTAATGAATGAACCACTCGTTTTTAAATCTTACTAGTCTACTGACATTTGCTTTAAACATTACAGTGCTCACGATACATTTCATTAACTCTACAATACATAAATCCAATTTACCAGCTAAATTACTCTTAGCCTGCGAGCTACCGCACATACAAAAGTTCAAAGACCATATTATAAAGATGGTGGCGTGTTTGTGTCGCTGGAGATTAAGGTCATTGCACAAGTGAAATGGTTTTTCAAAAGAGAAAAAAGCAAGAGATTTGGTTTCGTCCTTCAGAAAATGTTTGGAACGTCGGACTGTTGGCTCGTTGTCATTTGCTAATTGCGGTGAATGTGCTAGATCTCATGTTAGCAACAGGTTGGTAGAAAGATTAATGTCCCGCCCCTAGCACTGGTAAACACGTCAGATGTCGATGTGAGGGGGAGGAGGGGACATTAATGTTTTTTATTCAAGACTACAAGGGCACGTTCAATTAAAAAAGAAATAATGTGCATCGATAATTAATTTAAAATATATATTGCAAAACTTCCAATAAGATTCACCAATTTAGTTTTCCAAGTGACTTCAAAAACAAAAAATAAACATTACATTTTATAATTATTATTATAGTAAAATATTTGTGTAATTATAAATCATATTTTATATTGTTTGTTTTATAATTTTTTCATATTTGATATTTCAATTGAATGTTTGTTTAAATGATCCCTGTCAGGCACTCTGTCATAAGTTACATGAAAATGGAAAACGTTGCACCACCATTCAAAACTGTGCCATACTCTCTAGTATTATCCTTAACAGGAAATGGTCATGCTAAGTTTATAGAGTTTATTGAAATGTGCAAAAACTAGTTTCAGTATTTGTTAACCTCAAAGATACAAATGTTCATAGTTGTTGTAAAAATGTATTATATCAGCTAGATTGTCACTCTCAGCTCACGTCTACAAAGAGTGTAAACTCTTATCATGGCTCGGTTTGTTTGAGCAGCTTGACAAAGTGACACTGGCTCAACCAATGATATCCACTCTGGGGCGTGACCAAATCTAGTATCAAGTTTAAATCAAAGATGCTATTAAAACAACTGACAAATTCATGAGACATAATAGTCAAATAAAAAGCCTGCTCAAATCAAAGCAATATAATGCCAACAATTTATATTGGAATATCATTTGATGCTACTAGTGGTGCGGAAACACCAGATATAAGCACATCCTTTCTCATTCCTACTTTATTTCCTCAAGTTTTAAAATACACGCATGCTATGTATGACACACCTTCTCCAGAGCTTTGTCCCTGAGGAGCTGACATTACACAACCCTGCCTGACTACAGTAGCTGTCTTACGTGGGACGGGTCTGCATCGAGAACAGCCAACGATACAAAGAATCAGGTTAAAATGAGAGTCACAGAGACTCTATTCATCTGTATTCACATGGGTGCCAAGCAGTGACAAACACGTGTGTGTGTGTGTGTGTGTGTGTGTCAATTAACACTCTGACTACATTCATCTCACACATCTAGGATGGCAGAACCTTGACGCCTCTGCGCTGCTACGTGCAGGTTAGTACCCGGATATTTGTCTTTCACCAAAGTCCTTGTTGGCTTCCATCCAGACTAGATTGCACAACAAAAGCAATCTGCACTGCAGCCATAGGCAAAATTAAATTTATGTTCCTTTGCATCCCAAATAATTTTCACACAATATAAATTAATTTTCATTAACACTTCAGCACTTGTTGGGAAGTTCAGACAAAGCCTTTTTTCATGAGCACTGAATTGTGGGAGAGTTTTACATCATGTCACACACTCCCACAGTAAACCTCCATGTAATGGTCCTTTTCCACTGTGTGGTACGACTCGGCTCAGCACAGCTCGGTTCGGGTCGGTTTGAGTTTCCACTGCAGTTTAGTACCGCTTTAGAGTGGGCGGAGATTATTCAGGTGTCGTTATAGTTGCACCGCCTCTACTGCCATGACATCATCGTAAACGCGCCACAAACAAACACACAACAAAGGAGCATATCGACAGAATGGTGTTTTTCATTCCCGGCATATGGATGTTTTTAACAGCAATGGAGAGGTCTATGAGAATGCTTGAGATTTACCCCCAGCAGCAGAGACTGTGGTGGCAGTGACACGGGTTGTAGAGGAGGAGAGCAGGGATGATCGTGCAGGTGTGCTGCATTACTTGAATAGTTAACTATTCATGTAGAATGTTCGGTGAATTATCAATAAACTTTTGAATATTTCAAAATGTACAATGTATCCCTTGTTATTTTTGTGTCTGTTTGTATAATCATGGCATTAATCATTTGTCTTTTTCAAAAGGTTCATTACGTGCTCATACAATGATACATATTTAATATAGTCTTGAGGTACAATTATTCGATCAGATTGTTTTTAATTGAAGCAAAACACACATACAGAGGTAAAAATATAAACAGAAAACATACTCTGAAAATATACAAAGTGCACAAAGTATATACATAAGGCTTTTTCATTCCACATCGCCCCATCAAGCTCTAGCTGGATCCGCTCCGGCTATCGACGAGAGGAACGTCTGTACCTCCCTACCTACAGACAACGAAACAGCTATTTTTTGGTTGATACAAAAAGGTGCGTTTGTTCAAACAAAAGTTGTGTCCGATCCTTCGCTGGTTGTGCTGATTTAAATCTAACGGGTCTATGTTGGGTCTCGACTCTTGTGTCGCAAGTTCAGTGACACAGTAATGACGATTTTCTCCGGCCAATCAGTGATCAGTAAAGTTTACACGTCATGTTTTGGTAACAGTACGGATTGCTTGGAACCTCGGCCGAGGTGGTACTAAAAAAAGTACCAGGTACCAGGGACTGTACCCAGTGGAAAACCCCCCAAAAGTGAACTGTACCGAACTGTATCGTGCCGTGCCATGCAGTGGAAAAGCGCCATTAGGAGGGTCTGTCTATGAAAAATATAGCAAACTGCAGAAATAGAACAGAGAGATCCTATAAAGGAAGAAGCCCAACTTCCCATTTAAACCAACGGATGAGAAGTATTGTTTAAAAGAGGAAATATGCAATAATCACACATTTGTTTGAACTAAATTCTTTGTTAAACAACACACATTTACCAGTTACGTGTTAACTTCTGCCTTTGGCACACTAACATTCTCAAGGCCCCACATGGGGCGGCTGTGAGCTTCTCAATGCCAATAACAGGATGGACATGGAATCCCATGACATCCTATAGAGTTGGACAAGCCTTTCAATGGCCTTGCGCCTCTTCAACGTCAGGAATCCTTGTGAACTGGATCTTGTATGACTTACATTTAAACTCAGAGCTCAAGAACATAAACACCCCAGTAAAGAAACAAAGAGGACATTTGAAGCACCTAATAAACCACAGCATCTAATCAATTACTGGGTTATTCCAGCATATTGCATCCCGTGATTGAGACGAAATGAGAATCATGGGACAGAGTGCGACTCCAGTGGCCTGGATGGACATATACGCAGGGGAATAATGAGCGGGAAATGGATAATATGTATCTGCCAACCAGCATAGAGTGGTAGACAAGGCAAGGAAATGTTAGTGGAAAACGTTACTTCCATTGTGTGTGAAGGGGATTCATCTTTTATCAACACTACTGCAAATATACAATTTTAAGACTGGCTGTTCAAAATGGTCTGTTGCTCACATTGCTGAGAAGAGGCTCATTTTGAAGCGTCACAGCGAGGTTTCTCCCCTCAGTGCAATGTTAGTCCACACCTTTAATCGGCCAAAACTCTCAACTCTAAGAAAAATACAATAAATAAGGCACATATGAAATTACAGCAAACCTGTTCTTCTTCTGTTTTATGGTAACTTAACAACCTGATTTGAAAATCTAAACCATCTTTTAGAAATGATAAGAAAAGCGGCTCTACTGCTACAATGAATCACTGGGTGAAATGTGATCGCAGGGACCTGTGAGACTCACACAGATGCTTCAGGACGATCTTGCAAAATCAGCTAACAGTCTACCACTGAAATGAATGCGTGTTATTCCACTAAAGAATATCATTTTTTATATTACAACCACAACCAATTTTATGGTTAATTTAAATAAAATGCATTGGTTCAGTGGTCTTAAAGGAGTCAACATTCAGGTTTACTTTTCTAGATGGAACACAAAAGGAGGATGTTCTTGCTGCTATTTTCCATACAGTGAGTGTCTAGGTGCTATCAAGCTCCAAAAAGGTACATTCATATGCCAAGTATCATAAACATACTGTAGCATAAATTATTATATTATTATCTTCATTAGGGGTCGACCGATATGTGTTTTTCAGGGCCGATGCCGATACCGATTATTACAGATCAAGTAGACCGATAACCGATATTTTGAACCGATATACGTGTCTGGTGTAAAATGAAAATGAATGCCAAAATTAATAATAACAAGAGCTCTGACAAAAACGTTCTTTAAATGCTTTTAAACATGTCTTTAATTCTGAAAACTGTTAATAACAACAACATTAAATAAACAGTAATATTAATAATAACATAAGTACAGAGATCACCCAGAAGCATTCTGTAAACATTTTGTAAAACTTAAAGTAAACTTATTTAGCGTGTGTGATTATTCTCAACACAAGTTGCAATAATTGTTGTAGTTGTATTACGATACAGTAATATATTCGCTAAACCGAACTTATATTTTGACAGGTTGCCATGAGGACCTTTAAGTTTCTGTAGCCTATGTATATATGATATGACGATCGTTTTACTCAAATGAAACGGTCAAATGCTCATGAAGCGACTCTCTGAGCAGTTCTGGGGATGTTGTTCATGTATTTTTGTCCTCATTTAGTGAGACGGCAGATGCTGAAAACCCCGCGAGCATCACGTGCGCTTCAGTATGTATGTGTGCAGTAAATGAAACCGCACGTCTGTGTCATTCATTAACAGAGATGCAGAACATGCAGGATTCATATTTAAATAGTGTTTTTGCGGCTTAATATTTATAGATACTAGTCCATAGCGCGAGTCGATTTAAGTGTACTGACCTACTTTTGATTAATTGATCCAAACTTGACACATTCCATGACATTCCACGTTATACGGTAAATTCCATTATATGACTGCATTCCGCGATTCCGCCCGCATTTTCGCATCCATAGGTTATATTGAGGTGTTTTGCAACTTCAGTGTAGTGGATTGTGATTTATTGCAATCGTATTGTACCTTTGAGAGACAACTGATACATGATCACTGAGGCAGCTCCAGTTAGCAAGTGCTTTCGTGTGAGACTGCCTTCAGTTTTCCGCTTGATTGGTCGGACTCGTGACTCCTACATATCAGATGAGCGGTGGGCGGAGATTGCTCTCAGAGATTGAGAGATCGCCTCACTCTCACAGAGTGTTGAGCTCAGACAGGCTGCATCGAGCCAGATAGTGCATTTAAACATTAAATAATTTCACCTGTATTAGTTATTCAACAATAAATAATGTCACCTGTAAATAGTATGTTTGTTTGCATAATCTAAAAAAAAAAAAAAAAAAACATTATCGGCAAATCTGTTTTGAAAATGGCCGATATCGATAATCGTAAAAATGCTTAATATCGGCGCCGATAATCGGTCGACCCCTAATCTTCATCAATGTAATGGTTCTCCAATCCATTTATTATTATCATCATCAATGTAATGGTTCTTCAATCCATTTCTTTATGTATTTATATTTTGTTGAAACGTGATATTTTTTCAGCATTCTTTGATGAAGAGAAAGTTCAAAAGCGCAACATTTATTTCACAGATTTCTTTTGCAACAATAATGTAACAAATCAATTTTGTTTAACTTAATGGATGACTGAACGATAGTATTATATATGTATAGGGCTGGGCAATAATTCGATAACGACAATTATCGCGATATAATTTTCCTCGATAAAACGATATGAAGAGTTCGATAAATGTTCAATATAATGTGTATGCGCCAAAAGCAGAACGAAACAGTGCGACTCATTTAAATCGCGTCACACAGACCGTTGCCGACAAACTGCCGCGCGGCGCGAGCTCACTAGAGCAGATGCGTTTACTCTGTCACGTGAGATCCAGTCAGTGTGAAGCGCTTGAATTCAGCGAAGAACACACGCCGAACAGGAGAAACATTGTGCAACGAGACAGTCAGAAGGCTTTTCAATCTACACATCGCCATTATTTACTATGGCTGTACTGTAGTAACACTCACTGCACTATGGTATTGTGGCAGAAATGTGGGATATTCACACTAAATTTTATTACAGGTGTAAATGTATATGTTATAGTAAGTATGTGTGGTTAAGCTATAGCATGTGCATTTATACTGAATGGTTTAAGACTAATGTTTTTCATACAAATAGGCTGCCTAAAAACCATATAGTTATATTTTGACCATGTTATTGAGGTGCTATATGTGTGGATTTAACGGTTTATCATGATTTAAATGTATAGGGGACCAATGCTTAATAAAAAAAAAGTACCTCTGCATCCTAACTCAAGCTACTATTAAATGTGCATTTCTAAGAGACAAAAATGTTATATTATTATTATTATTATTATGAGGCAACCCAAACCTGTTTCTTGATTTGAAACAATATCACTCAGAGCATACAGAAACTAAGAAATACATGTTTCTATTTAGATATTTATTTTGCGAAGGAAAGTGAAGGGTCTAGTTTCTACAACTTTCACTTTGGAGCAAAAATCTGGCTTTAAACTTGAAGAAATAAAGATTTGATATTCATCGTGATAATTATCGATATAGACCGATATGAAAAAAATTATAGTGATCATTTTTTGGGCCATATTGCCCAGCCCTATATATGTATGTGCACAAATTGCCAGCAAGCACAGAACAAGACAGACAATAAAGACAAGAATGTAGATAAAAGCCTTAGAGAACAAAAAATACTCTGGAGCAATATCTGAACTATCTTTCAAATTAAACTAGGGAAAAAAAAAGTTTCCTGTGCTACTTCAGCTTCACATGAAATGACCAAAGCCATCACGAATCTAACATTCAATTATAGTTCTGAACTTCTCAGTGAACTGACATCAAAAAGATGGAGAAGTAACAGCATAACGGTCACAACACGCAGACTGGAGTTTAAACACAGCGCACCAACAAACACCAGGACAGGAAATTTCCACCAATGAGATCAAACGAATTCTCTGCAAGTTTTTGGCAGTCACGTAAACTTTTTCAACCTTGAATTGCATAAGTCCACAAAACTGATTCAAGCAAAATGTGCAATGTTCACATCCACAACAGAAAACAAATTCAACAATGGCTACAGAGGATTTGATTGCAGCTTCCTCATTCCTCCCTGTAGTTCTTTCGACATTTCTATTTTGCAATGTTGCCATGACAGCAAAAAGAAAACAGAGGGTACATCAACCTGAGCAAACATGAGCAACTGAACAATTAAAATCATACACTAAATGCCACACTGTTAGAGCAGATATCCTAGTCCACAGGTTTATCCATCACTAGACAAGGACATGAGGCTACACCCATGGGTGACTTATGTCTGCGATAACTCCGTGATGCAACAGAAATAAATTACTCTGCAAATCAGTTCAATTTACTCGAGTTCTTGCCACTTGATCCAGAGTAATATCATAAAGACAGTACACCTAGTTTAAACAAACAACAGGTTTTGTCCCGCAATCTGCTTGTCAGATCGCACAATGGCCCGTGGGCACCAGCTGCAGAGAGACATGGGCACGCAGAAAAGAGGAATGAGCAGATGGCGGCCCTGCGTGAGAGAGAGGAGGGGAACAGAAGATTCAGACAGGAAGGCTCTGGCTCCTGCATCCACTCACTGCAGCCCAGGAGGGATGAGAGAGAACAGGCTGCTCAGATGCAGGGAGCTGGGCGGAGACGAGACCGGGATGAAGATCGGATGGTCAGAAAGGACTACGAAAACAAGCACGGTGTGACATTAAGTGGACGTCAATCGTATTTCTCCAAGACGTAAACACAAACGACCATCAAAAGGCTTTATCTACTAGGCTTTTGTTATATAGTTAAACAAAGGCAATGTTTTAAAACTGAACATATTGCATTTTGCTAAACGAACTGACTTGTGATCATCCTCATATGAGCTAGATTTGAGAAACACTTTGGTTTGTATTTTAGAATTTGCATCAGCGTCCATGCAACCCCACACACTACTTATATTGTGAATATTATATATGCATTTTATTGTGTATATTAATAATTAAAGTATAGCATATATTTACAGGCATTAAGTATTTTGCCTTCATATTAGTAAGTTTCAGAGCTGATTAAAAAAAACAGGATTATAAACAAATTGGGAATACTAGACTTGGATGGATAATGTTTTACCAGGATTTTTTTTCAATAATATATTGATATTAAATAAAATAATAATAGTAATCTATATATTAAGTATAATCACCTGTACATTTTATATATACAATATTTCCAGTAGGTTATTAAAAAAACATGTTAAACAAAGGTAGCGGAAGAACAATATTAGACTCTAAATCAATCAAATGTAGGCCAAAGTATTTCCTCCCAGATGATAACATCAACACCATGCATTTGAAGAATAGCACACAGCAGAAAAAACTACGCAGTCTTAGCTTCGCAGACTATTTCCGTAATGATGCAGTGGCTGTACAGGAACCCAAACTGACCGGATCACATCTTTAGGATCGGACCACACTGTCCGAAACCTTACAGTATATTATCGAGCAGGTATCATGCACATGATCCTGCTAATCATCACATACATTATCATTTCTTGGTTTAAACTCTAATGTTACATATGAATGACGTCACACAAAGGGGAAAACATGAGATGATAACAATTAGAAAGATAAGAGGTAGAAAACTATCAAACTTGTGATTCCATAAACTGTGTTATATTTGTAATTATAGACTTCCCATGATACGTTATAACTTGAATTAGAAAGACGGCAATGCATTAAAATAAAAATCTTAAAACTGAACATTAATTAATGGAATTGGCATGATTAACAAAAAACGAAAGAATGCAGAGATGCATAGAGACGTGTCATTAATAGCAGCACATCTGCAGCAGGTGTTTAATGCTAACATATGGTTCAACAACGCTGCAGGTTAAGCCCAAGCACGTTAAATAAATATGTACAGACATGCTTATTGACTACTAAAACATAAATAAATACATAAAATAATTTGCAGCTGAAACATGCAGCTGCAAATATAGACGGGTCCTGGTAACTTACTTTCAAAAGTTTTAACAATATTCAGACATCATAAATAATAAGACAACGCACTAATTAATGATAATGTGCAAAGGTCTTCCCGACTGACTGTCACATTACAAATGTTCATCAAAATTACAGAAATTAAACAGCCGTTGTTCTTCTTCCAGCTGCTGGCTGTGCTAACAAAAAAACAAGCTAACGTTAGCTAACTTCTGAAAGTTGAGCTTTCTTGCATTTCTAATCTGTGACGTCATGTCGCGTTCTCAAAACAATTCTGGTAACCGTTACCTTGCTCGGCTTCCTCCATCCTGTCTTTGCGGCTTCTTTATGCTGTGAGTTATTCTGATTCTTGCGGTCCCGCGTTCCCACTTCAATCTTACTAATTTGAGCTCAAAGCTTCCACCGAAACTGCTGGCTGCGCGGGGTGGGCTCGTAAGTGACGTCAGGACGCACAGCACGTAGAGATGTAAAGAGAGAGCCGGGCACGAGGACCCACCTGGCGCGCCCATGACGAAGCGTTTATAGAATCAGGTGTGTTCGACTTGAGGCGTCGCCGAGCAGAATGTTCAGTGTATGACGTCACAGTACCGCGAGAGCGCACGGATCTTATATGCTTTCGAATCACATGAACATTCTGCTCGGCGCCGCCTCAAGTCAAGCACACCTTTATAATTAAACGATAAATAAATTAACTAAAATTCCAACTGTAAGTGTTTTTTAGAGTGTGTTTAAAACTCATTTGTTTTATTTAGCCTTTGATAATGTTTTTTAGCATCTACGCTCCTTTTGTTAATTTTTTTTCACATTAGTTTTTCTTTTTATTATTCTTATTCTTATTTTATTTATAACTTTTCTCTGTACAGCACTTTGGTTCCAGTCGTGGTGTTGAAAGTGCTTTATAAATAAAGGTTGAGTTGAGTTGAGTTGAGTTGAGAGTTAAAATAAACTAATCGTTTTCTTAGAAATAAGTAAATTATAATAATAGTATATTGCCAATTTATATTTGGCAAATTACTAAAACCAACTGGCTAATTTAGAATTATTTACTATTTTTTATGACGTGCTTAATGTATGTAATGTAAAAAAATACTTGTCTTCTGTGTTGACATAAATACTAAGAAATGTAACACACGTAGCCTATAAAAGCAATGATTTGCATATTATAATTTATTATAACAAATAATTGTAAATAGGCAAATATCGCAAAAAATAAAAAAATAAAAGGAACCAGACCAGAACTAATAGGCCTATTAAACGTGCTTCTTTTCATAAACGCATTTTACCTTTCCAATTTCGACAAAAGTATGCCAGCAGAGCTGTTAATGCAGATAAACCTGTCCCATCACGTTCACAGGGTGTGCTCAAAGCTCCCTCAGTCAAAGCAAGCAGTATGAGGCGCTTGTTGTTAAATCGTCTGTCATGAAAATACGCCACCCACTGGGTGACAGGATTTAATAATGTCAAGTATATTTTAAACAACTTTATATAATATTCGTGTTGTGTTTTGGGATGTTTCTTAAACCTCCACATATGTTGCTATTCGACAATTATCGTAAACATTTTTTTAATGTTATATTATATTTAATGGCCTATAAAAATGTTTTCAGTATTATGCTGTAAGAACAGCTGCTTTAAATTCTATTCAATGGATTGTCTATTGAATTTATCAAAATAATATTGGCAGTTTTAACTCAGTTGAATGGGTTTCAACTCGATTTCCTTCATCGGTAATAAAAGTTAAGGGAAAGTAAAATGATCAAATCAAAGGAGGATGCATATTTACTTACAAATGCTCGTTTTCAATGCAATTGAAGGCAGCTGGATAATTAAACTGACACTTGCTTAAAAGTGTTTTGTTTTCTGGATTTACTTATTAACATTAGAATAAAAAAAAGAATGCATCTAAAAATGCGTGCATGTATTGTGTATAATATAATATTATATCATAGGCTATACAAAATAAAAGACAATAAATCAAGTGACCGTACATCAGTTATTTTATTTTATTGAAGACCAATACAAACATGTATTTGTCAGAAAAAAAAGGTTATTAAAGTTATTACATTTTGTAAAAAAAAAATGTTTTTGTTTGTTAAAACTGTTAAAATAACAAAACTAATAAAATCACACGCAAAAACATAGCGGTGACTCAAGACATTGATTTTTTTTTTTTTTTTTTTTATTGCTGCAATCAAGAACATACAAAACAGTACAAAATACAGAATATCCACATAACATTTGAACAGACAACAACCAAATAAAACAGTCAACAAAGCACTTCAAAATGAAGAAAGTGAAAATAATACTTTCAAATAAATAAATTAAATTATTAATAATAAATGCAATAAAGGGCCATTGTTTCACATAAGATTCCCTACACGAGAACTTTAAATGCAGTGCAAATTATAACAGTCTTCATAGCGTTCTTATTATTAGATACTGAAATCTGATTAATATAATTATCCATGTCTCTTAAAAAGACCATAAAGCAGGTTTACAATGTGAGAATTTGCATTTATGGATATAAAATTAGCTTAAAATGCGGATTCAATTTATAATAAAACAAATATTTGCTTTTGTGGGGTCCAAGTCAAAATACCCAAATATAATATGTATCACTTGTATTGAAAATTCTGGCAAAAGCTTCAACTTAAAAGCATCAATATCATACCAACATCCCTAACTCAAGACATTGATATCCAAAAAAAAACAATCCGTCCATCTCCGTCACCATCTGTAAAATACACCTATGCAGGCGCTCTTCACAACGCACCTGTCCCGAACATCACGGCTCGCGCGACAAACATGGAGCGACGTCTGTAATGTCCCGCACAGGGGAGGCGTGACAGGGATACAAGGACTTACTGGTTCGAGACGTGTACTTCTATAGATGAAAAGCATGCGGAAAATGGGTGCAGTCATTGACACAAAAGACCCCTGGCTGTTTGGCGTCACCCCCATCTTCCTTTAACAGGAGCCCCCCTCCTCCTCCCTCTGGCCGAGATGCATTGTGGGGGAAGTCGTTGCCATTCGACCTCTGCGGGGCCTGCGCGGACGCAGACAGAACCCTCAAATTCATTATGCCTTTAAAACCCCTATGTATTTCCGCATAACCCACATACTCTCACCAGGAGGCCGGAGCGCGGAAAAAACGGCTCGTTTCATGCGGAATACCTTTTTTAAGCGAGCCGCGATCGGATTTTAGTTTTGTTGAGAAAGTGTAGATTGTAATTTATTTGAAGAAAATGTCCGGAGAGCGAAACCGCAGGTCGCTGGCTTTCCGAGGAGGTGGATTAGCCG
The DNA here is from genome assembly GCA_027564155.1 of Gymnocypris eckloni scoliostomus. Lineage (NCBI taxonomy): Eukaryota > Metazoa > Chordata > Actinopteri > Cypriniformes > Cyprinidae > Gymnocypris > Gymnocypris eckloni. Next base: position 12,206,210 of record CM050427.1, on the reverse strand, counting down.
TCACCGGTGCCAGCGCTGTCGGAGGCAACAGCTGTGAGGCCCCGGCCTGTCAAGACCGACACCTGAACGGGAACAGACCGGATCAAGAGGACGACAGGGATCTGGGGGCGAAAGGACCATCGCTGGGGAAAGTCGAGGGCGGGGGGTCCGTGAGCGACAGCACAGAGCCGGAGGACGACGACGACCCGGAAGGGGGCAGTTGGACAGCGGGGAAAGATCATGACAGAGGCGCTTTAAACAGAGTAATGGTGAAAACCGAGGGCTGTAAGTGGGCGACTGGCAACGGCGTGAACCGGGAGGACTGTAGCGCGGAGGAAGCGGCCGCCAGGAAGCCGCTGTTGGAGATGAGACCTCAGACGCTGCTGCTCCAGAAACACTCGCTCTTCCAAGCCTCCTGGCTGCAGGAGTTTCCCTGGCTCAAATTCAGCCAGGAAACAGGGCTGATGTCTTGCTCCTGGTGCCATAACATCGCCACCAACAACAGCGACGAGCTAGTGAAAGGCAGCCGGAATTACAAGCGGGCCTTGCTGCTGAGACATCACCTGTCCTCGGAGCACGGCAGGAATGACCCGACCAGACAGGTACGTCCACACTGCTGTATAACTGTTACTGGGGACGGGGACACTCGGATACGCGACGTAGCCCACCTGGACAGTGCTGTTCGCTGTGTAGTTAACACATTTCGACGTTTTTCCGGCTTTTTTAGGAGCGGTAATGCTGCTTTTAAAGCCATTTAGCGAGCTAACAGGTCTGTTAGCTACTTAGGTCGGAGGTAGCAGGTTAGCATATGTGAGCTAACTGGATCAGCGCTGTCAGTTGATGAGCCGAAATACCCTCGACTAGTGATTTAAAGCGTAAAATAAATGTGTCTCTCTGTGAAATCCAGGCTAAAGTATCAAACTCTAATTATGAGATAACAAGCATCAACGTTTGATTTCTACCATTAATTTCACTATAATTCCAAACTTTGACATGGCTATACTCGTTCAATATTAAAGATATAAAGGTTAAATTGTCACAGAATGTTCTTTATCTTATGAAGGATGATTTTTTTTTTTTGTAGAAAAAAGCAAATCATAAATAATGGCTTTAGCTGGGTTTTCACAGAGGGTCACAAATTGTCTGTGTTTTACGGTCTTTTGAAAACTTATAGAAACTTGACTGCCGATTATAGATGGGATATTGCGTTTTGTATAGTCATAATTTTTTATTTACATGCTTTTCAGTCAGAAATCTATTATTAAAACGACCAAATGTATCATAAAGCGAGACCGTGGCTCAAAATGTATGTCCTCGTTTCCTGCATTGCACTGTAATTATCAACCCTGGTTGTCATGGTTACTAACCTGATTGCTACAGAGGTCACACTATGGCAAGGGTTTGACCCTGTTACCTTTGGGGAGCCGCACATCTTTCCCAACCCCCTCGCTGTAAAAAGTGACCTCTGGCACATCTCACCCTCCCCTTTTAGGGCACCTAAATTAGAGGCATTGTGTTAGGTGACTCCCCAAGATCCATAGATAGCGTGTGTGACTTGCTACATTGGTCCAGAGTGAATTATGTCGCCTGTAATGACAGCAATGCCTGATATGTGCAGGCCACTGCAACGAGCAGAATAAGATTAGGCTTGAATAAATCATATCAGCAGTTGAGAAACACTTTTGGTAGATAATGCACTGTAATAGTGATATGTGATACTTCTGCATCCAGAGGAACCGTACAATGCCAAGATATGTCGTTTAAGATCAATAGTTATTGATTGATTTTTTGTTATGCTTTTGATTCCTTGTCCATTATCAAGCCACAAAATGATTGATTCATCATGTACTAAATCGTATCTGTTGCTGCCCAGGCGATGTAATGTTACTGGTTTGCCGGTAAAATCCCTTAGGATTGTATGATAATGTCCAGTCTAATCAGGGTGACACACAGTGTTCCTCTAACTCAATTTATACCCCTCACTAATTCGGAAGGAAAGGAGGAGCGATTACCACCGCCTCCCTAGCAACAGAAGGGTTAAGATGCTACAGAAGATCTATAATGATTTCCTGTTCAATCACTTTCCTCCGTCAATCAATCTTTTTACAATACTTAGCTTTTTTTGTATAACTGTATGTTACGGAATATGTGGGGTAAATGTGCTATGCTACATTTATTTTCCAGATATAATATAGTATTTGCGATTTAGTACACTTAAAAATAAAGGGTTGTGTGAAAAAGGGGGGTTTCACAGTGATGCCATATAGAGAAACCATTTGGAGTTTCCCAAGAAAACTCTCACAGTTATGAAAATAACTTTTTTATAGTGTCAAGAATATTTTAATAGAAGCTTTACCAACTATAAGGAACCTTTGGCTCCATGCAGTTTAGGTTCCTTATTGCTTCGATGGTTCCATGAAGATCCTTTAACATCAATGTCGAAAAGGTTCTTCATGATGGAAAAAGGTTTGATTATTAAAATGTTCTTCTAAGAACAAAAATGGTTCTTTTAAAAACTGATCACTGAAAGGTTCTTTTTGTAACTAAAAAGGTTCTACTATAGCATCGCTGAGAACTCCCTTTTGGAATTTTCATTTTTAAGAATGTGGATGTTAAAGGTTTGTGATGAAATCATTGATGCCAATAAAGAATCATTATTTTTATGAGTGATTTTGTCATTGACATCTCTGCAATAAGAGTAGTAGACATGGAGATCACGAGATTATAGAAGAATAGCATCTGTCATAAAGTAGCCTAACATTAGGAGGTCTGCTGTCTGAGTAAAGAAAGGCTGTTCTGATACGCCACATCCTCCAATAGCTAATTTCATAATTGTGATCTATTATGTTCTTCAGTGCAGAAACTGTCGGTCATAATGGGATACATTTCTTCACTGGTCTATATCAAACTACTGTAATTGGATTACCCCTAAAGAAGGGTATCTGGGTTGCCTCCCTCTCCAGACTAGACTTTGCCCTCTGTATTTGCCCTCTCTTCCTGTTATTAGTGAGCCACAATGAAGACTAGGGTCTCCACCCTTGTACTGTCTGCTGCTGTGAGATATGAGTGTATTGGGGGGGCTGTTGTGTTGTTGGTGCTGGTGGGGGAGAATTCCCTGGAATTTTGTATCGATGAGCCCTGTTCTTTGTTGGGAGGCACAGATCCTGGCATTCTCCTCCCACACCTTGGGTCAAGCACACTGCTGCATTGTTCATGCATCTGGATGAGGGGAACAGGCGCTGGCCTCAGGGGCTGGGATGGCTCAGGAAGACTATGCGCAGGGAAAACAAAACCGCCGTTCCTGTTGTTTGAAGCACAATGTCCCCCTAACGTGCCACTTGTGTAGTGTATTCTCTCCGCGGCCCTGGTAGATGATAAAGGCACAGCTCTCTGTTGCTGAAGGCTATGTGTTTATATTTTGGGGAGCTATTGTTGGTTTAAGGTGAATGGAACATGTTGGAAGTGTACAATAGAATAATGGGTGTTGGCAACGCATCGTCTGAAGAGCTTTAGGCGACTGACTGTTCAACTGCAGCGTAGGAGAAGGGCAGCGGTATTGGTGGTGGTTGTATAATGTTCCCGTTTCGTGTCAAAATGAAAGTCTGGGGTGGGAAACCAGAGAGAGAAAACCACAGCAAGTTTCGTGTGCAACACGTTTTAATCCGAAAACACACCGTTTCCTATTTTCTTTGATGTGTCACATTCCGAATGATACTTTTTTCTTCTACATACACTACCATTAAAAGGTTTTGATCGGTAAAATATAATAAAAAAATGTTTTTGAAGGAAATGTCTGTATTATTTAGTACAATAAAATCATTTTTGTGAAAAATTACAATTTAAAATCACTGTTTCCTATTAATTTTTTTTATTTTAAAATGTATTTTTTTCTTCTGATGGAAAAGCTGAATTTCCATCAGCCATTACTCTAGTCTTCAGTGTAACACGATCCTTAGAAATGAATATAATATGCTGATTTGCTGCTCAAGAACTATTTTTATTATTATCATTGTTTAAATCTGTCGTGCTGTTTAATATTTTTGCGGAAACTGTGCTGCATTTTGTTTCAGGATTCTTTGGTTAATAAAAATGTCAAAAGAGTAGCATTTATTTGAAATTTAAATCTTTTGAAACATTCAAAATTATCTTTACGGACACTTTTAAAGAATATAATGCATCCTAAATAAAAGTATTCAATTATTTAAAGTATTTCTAATCCCCAACCTTTGAACAGTGGTGTAAATGAAATCCAAGCATGTCAGGGTTTGTGAGTAATAAAAAAATGTCTGAGAATCACAATTAGCATCAACCGTATGAGATCATAATTTTGGCGTTTATAGATATTGTAAAAGTAATGTCTTTTCCTTTCGTTGTTTGGTTGTACAGTGTGCACAGGCCAAATGGCTTACAAAAAGAGGGCACAAATGACCTAGCAGCACAACTAGTGTAGACAATAACAATAACAAACATTCAATTAAGAAAAAGTCTATGCCAAAAGTCAAACTGTCACCACAGACTCATTTTGACAGGGTTTAATGGGGGGAATCGTCGAAAAGCATCTGTTCTCTTGCATACGCTGACACGTGGCACATCTGGAGAAAGGATGAACTTTGTGTGAGTGTACATAAGAGAACGAAAGAGAGAAAAAGAAAAACAGGTTAATTCTGGACACCCGCTTTCGACTGCCACCTCCTCTGTCCTCTCTCCATAGCTTGGCTTGTCCCACAGTCAGGCTCACTCTGGATAGACCGAGGCGAACAATAGTGGGGACATTGTGACATTCTTGTCTAACACCCCTGTTTCTCCAACTCATCCTCATTCTTCAAACCTGCTCTTCTCTAGATCTGTCTGAACTCAACGGTGCTGCCATTTAGTCAGAATACTTAGATTTTTCCCAAAATGTACTCATTATAATTCTTTGCTTACCCTCATGTTATTCCATACATCAGTGTAACTCAAAATGAGGTTTTGAGGAAAGTTATATTTTTACTACAGCTCTCATTCGTGCTTGTCATGTCTTTTTTATCTAAGAAATACACAAAAAGCAGTTTTCAAACAGGTTTCCTAAACACGCCCATGTCTGCCACTGTTTGTCAAACAGACAGTCCTGTCCCAAACTCGTACCATCTGTTGCTGGTCAGGATGCTTAAACAAGGAAATGTTATAAAAGTGCCACAGTTTTTACACACAAAAAAATACATACTCTAGCTTTAAAGTTAATATTTTCCTCACACACCGCTATAATATGACTTTAGAAGACGTGGACCCCCTGCAAATCATATGGACTACTTTTAATGTGTCATTTTAGCTGTTGGACAGTTCCTGGTCACTATAAACTAATATTCAGAGTTGTGGGTTCAGCAAGATATTTATTATACAAAAAAGAATACTTTTATTCAGTATGAACACATTAAATTGATCTAAAGTGACAGTGAGGACATTCATAATGTTACAAACTATTTCTATTTCAAATACTTTTTTAAATGACTTTAATAATTATGAAAAAATGTCAGTTTCCACAAAAATATTAAACCGCACTGGCTGTTGTCAACATTGATAATGATAAGAAATGTTTATTGAGCAGCAAATCCGCATATTATGATGATTTCTGAAGGCTCATGTGACACTGAAGACGGTGATGATGCTGGAAATTCAGCTTTGCATCACAGGAATAAATAACATTTTTAAAAATAATGTATTTTATAATTATATTTCACAGTGTTACTGTTTTTACTTTATTTTTAAAAGATGTCTTTTAAACACATGAAAAAATCTTACTTGCCAAACACTTCATTATATTGCAGAGTAGCGTGAACATTTTTTCAGAGTATCTTTTTTGTGCGTGCATTCAAATGAGTCATACATATTTTAAACAACAAGAAAGTGAGTGAAAGATGACAGGATTTTATTTCAGCTTTCGTTTTGTAATTCCAGCTGTGTTTTTCTAAGTCTTTTGCAACCTTCACCAGTAAGTGTGCTAGGGAATTGTAAGAGCTTTCTTCACAAAGCTTCAGTGTTGCACTAAAGCAGCAATAGTGAACAATGAGCCTGGAGGAAAGGACTGGCATTGTGTGGAGAAATGGGGCTTCTCTCTCTCTCTCTCTCTCTCTCTCTCTCTGACTACTGTTTGGGCTTGCTGTAGCTGGATCAGGCTACAGTAATAACCCCATCTATCAGGACAAGCCCAGCAGTGTGGAGGAGGGGGGCTGGGAAGGCCTCTGCCCTGAGAAATAGATTTAATCTGAATAAAAAAAAAACCCAGCTGTGTAGTAGGAGGGGAAAAAATGTTGGGTGATATACATTTCTGCATGGATTAGGACATCTGCTTTGCAAATCCAGATATATGTTGTGTAGATTCACTCCCATTGGTAGGTACCAGCCGGTTCTCTCTCTTTCTCTCTCTCTTAATTGTGAGAGCAGATGATGAAGACTGATGGTGGGATGGGATAATGGCCAAATATTTCTCATCTTTAAGAGCATTAACAAGGGCGCAGCGATCGCATCCTGTGAGCAGGGGGTGTACTGCCTCTTTAGTTCTTACAGTACTGCAGTTTTTGAGCCTGTTCAACCAGTTCTCTAGTCAGAGTTGTCACCGCACACCTGCCCTTCACCTCATGTTTACACTGCAGACTAATGCCGACTGTCATTTTTGTTTGTTGTCACTCCACTAGGAGATGGAAAGGCCAGAGAACGTGGAGAGCCCAGAGGTGGAGGACTATAGAAACAAGCCCAATGAGAACTCCTACTGCTACCAGCTGCTGCAGGAGCTGGACAAGCAGCGCAAGAGCGGCATCCTCTGTGACGTCAACATAGTAGTAGGTGACCAGGTGTTCAAGGCACACAAGAACATCCTGGTTGCTGGGAGCCGCTACTTCAAGACCCTCTACTGCCTGACGAAGAGCGAGAACTGTGACCAAACTACCATCACGCACTTGGACGTGGCAGCCGTGCAGGGCTTCTCCGTCATCTTGGACTTCCTGTACTCCGGCAACCTCTTGCTCACCAGCCAGAATGCCATTGAGGTGATGTCCGTGGCGAGTTGCCTCCAGATGACCGAGGTGGTCCAGTCCTGTCGCACCTTCATCAAAGACGTCCTCAACATCAGCATCAAGCAGGAAGCCCCTGATTCTGTGGTGGTCGACTACAACAAGCGGCGGACGGTGGCGAAAGACTGCCAGAGTGCCGACAAGAAGCCCAGCAACTTCTGGGCCACCAGCATCCTGTCCAAGTTGTCCATCAAGGCCAGTGGGCAAGTGAAAGATGAACCCAGTGACATAGAGGTGTCCGGTGGGGAAGGCTGTGCTTTGGGAAGCTCCGGTTGGGGTGGAGAGAACTCGTCAGAGTCTACGGAGACGGAGCCACAGGGTCCGGGGCCGGTGTTCATCTGGAATGAGCCACATCCTGGCACTGGGGTCGTCGTCAAGAGAGAGGTGCTGCATCCTGAGCCGGGCAGCGGAAGGCGGAAAAAACAGACCGCCAAGCGCTTCGTCTACAACATCCCACCTGAGCCGGAAGAGGGTTTTGACGAGGGCATGTTCATCCAACCGTCTGCCTCCTACACCAGAGAGGACTTCTCTTACCTCTCAGAGAATGCCGGTACGTTACCCATCATGCCTTTCTCTTCTGTTCAGGTGCCATAATTGCTCTTCAAAATGAGTCCAATTCAAAGTCATCAGTCATAACCAATTACAATGTATACTTAAAAACACACCCAGCAAGTTTAAAAGAAAAATGTTTTCATTTCCTTGTGTGCTGGAAGTGTCTGAGCTCTTTCAGGTTCTGGGAGTTTGGTTATTTGAATAATGTTGCCGCCCTATTATGTAGACTCATCAGTATACTTCAGTGCTGTCATTAGGTTTGTCACGAATGACAATGGTGTTTTTGACACCTCTCTCTCACACTCACACAAAGGCTAGTATGCATTACTGTGAAGCCTTTGGTAGTAGTATAATCAGTGTTTGTCAGAGGCAGAAGACCTTGAGGAAGAGGTCATGCCATGTTACAATTGGCAAAGTTTTGTGAATTTGATATGCTGAGTACATACTGTGCAAATTTTCAGCATGCAAATAGTTTACATTCGGCTGTAAATTTCCATTCAAGTTGATTAGAAAAATGGCTCATATTTGGTAATGCAATGTCTAACATGTTGTGAACTGTATTAAAAACAGCATGCTGTATACAGTATGTAGTTTTCAAGAGGGCCTGATCAAAGCCTGCGTGTATACTGAAACATATTACCTTAAATGTATTACATTTGTAACATTATTTGAGCTTAAGAAAAGCAATATTTATGTTATAGATCAAGTCAGATTTTTTTTATTGATTTGAAGGATGTTATTTAAATGTGATTTTTGGTAACACAAGTCAACATTAAAATCAAAATGATCATTTGATTGATCAATACATGTTTAAAAAATATTATATTTGTCTTCATAATCTTTTATCAAAATGTAACTTGCACTGAAATGACTTTTCTGTTGACATCATCAAGTTCAACTTTGAGTCATTTAGTTCTTTTGACTGCAAATCTGGTATAAAAAAAAAGAAAAAGCCCGCTTAGACATAAGCTGATATGTTGTTACATCTTTTATTTTCAAGTGGGAATGTGCTGAATACTAAGTAATAATACGAAAGCACGTTCTCACCCACGTGCACACGGACACACATCTAAAACTTTAGCTGTGGCAGTCGGTCAACCAGGGTCTCTCGCATCATGATTTCTTGTCCTCAGGCCCTGTGCAGCTCAATGCCACAACACCATCTTCTCTTTTTAATTAGAGTGGCCAGTCTGTTTTCTTCTGCCCTTATTAAGGGAGTCTGCCCTCCCTTCGCCTCATACCACAAAAACCTGCGTAATCTCTAGCCTGCTGAGCTGTCATGCTTCAAACTCTCTGCCCCCATTAAGAATAGCGGCGCGTGGTATAGTATCATGTCTTAAGTGACGCGGTTCTGAGAAGAGGCTTTCTCTCGCTGTCGTCGACTCCTCTAATGCAGGATAATGAAGTAAAGCGGGGGAAACTTTCTACCCTCAGGCTTCCTCAAATGCACTTAGCTCATATTCCTGAGGGCACTTAAATGTGCCGAGCCGACGGCTCACACCTGCAAGGCATGTGTGTGTCGGTGTGTTTGCCTACGTATGCTTACGTACTTGCCTGTGTACTTGCGTCCATGTTGACTACCCACTTCCTTTTTCACATATTGGGCTTTTTTTCGTGAAAGGGAATGTTACTTCTTGCTTAAACCCTGTCAGTATATTACGTACATATAGTATGATTACTTCTAAAAAAAATTACATTATTTCAACTTTTGAGATAATTTGTTAAGTGTAATTAAAACCGTTTTATAAGCACTCATAGTGTATAAACATGTTACATTTATAATAATTATGGGTAGCTCTGCCCACTGAGAAATGTCATTGTTTTGCTTTGTTTATATCCAGATAACTCTACATTAGATATGTTTTAATTAGCTGCAGTTGTCAAACATTGTTATTTTAGGATTACTTATATACTACTTTATAGCATTTATTAATAATTATAATTAGTGGTGGGCGATATGGAAAAAATATCATATCACATATGATATTGATTTTATCACGTTTTTGTCATGTTTGTTTCACTATTTTTCAAGTTGTCTGACCATTACAGCCAAACGAATGTCCCTATTATAAAGACAAACCTTTAAAGGTAACAACATTTTTAAAATAAATAAAAGTATGGCAGATATTTAGGCCAAAGTGTGCAAAGATAAAAATCGTTGTCATTATTTTATCTTTATTATTAAAAAAAATAAGAACAAATATACACATTGTATTAACATTAAAGGAATAGTAGGGCTCTAGAGTGCGACCTAATCTCTCAAGGGTGCGACTAAAAAAAATCTGAGGGCGCACCTGTGCGACCAGCCGTTCGAGAAAAGAAAAAAAATGTATCCGTGACCCTGAGTCTCCCTGTGCTTCAACAACAGCCACACATTCGGCTCATATCGTGGTCTAAACCAATCAGAGATAGTGAAGGGCGGACCCCAAACTTTTGTCTATGATGCATTTTTGCTATTCCCAAATCAGAAGTGCGATCGCTCACGTGGAGGACTTTCAGCACGCGCAACATGAAAGCCCTGTTTATGATTGAAGAGAGAACTAACCATTAAAACATGTTTACACTTTAGGCATTTGGCTGTTATATTAAACCTTTTATTTAATGGGTTTTTATTTTATTTTGGCTTCTAAGTATTATATCCGCGTTTCTTCTAGCACAACTTCCTTCCCTTCACAGCGGCGCGCATTCGTTCCTCCCTGACCAAAACTTAATGTCAGAATCAGATCAATCGTTTGTCGATTGTTGTAAAATGCCGTCTTTACAGTTACTAAATGGGACATTAGCTGGACATGTTTGATAATAAAATGTTGAAATTACAACCCGCACGAGAGACGCTGTTCCCCAGGCTGAAGTGAGTGTGTGTGTGTGTGCGACGCGCTCTAAAACTGACAGGAAAATAACACTTTGAGCTTCGGGCGAGTCCAAACGATCAAATACACACAAAGCATGTAAAAACGGCCGGCTTGTAGAGTATTCACTCTCCAAAACACAGTTTATGTCTTAAAGTGAACGAGAACAGTTGGGAGAAAATTGTGTGTCAATATTTTGTTTTAGTGACAGACTGGTGCTTCATTAATGTTAATCAAAGAACAAAATGCAAAGAGAAAATTACCCACAGCTCTTATTCTGAATAAAGTTATAGCTTTAAGCATTAATCTATCAATACATGTAGTGAACACTATGCAGTGTTCATTTATATTTGATCACTTTTAGATTTATTTTGTAGCTATTATTTACCTGAACATTAATGTTAGTAGACATTTATGGACAAATTAAATCACTGTTTTTTTTATTTATTTCATTTGTACGTTTGTTTTATGGTATGACAAATGGTATATTTGTCAGTTTGTTTAACTTTGTTTGTTTGTTCATGTTCTTACTGTATCTTATGAATATAAAACACTAAAAATGCCTGCACACGTGCATTTACAAATTGATGTTTTATATTTATTTAATTAAATATTTATTTAACATTTCAGAATATAAAGCAATGTTAATTAAGCTGCAAATCTATCGTGCGTGTGTGTGTGTGTGTGTATATATATATATATATAAATAAAAGTACAGATAAGAATACCGTTAAAGTACCAGATCGATAAAAGGAGTAATACCGTTAAAACTTTAACGATACCCATCCCTAATTAAAATACAGTATGAGCACAGACAGACCAGGTGTTTTTTTTCCTCTTTAAATACTTTTTTTTTCATAATGTTTAGTGAAATTATTTGGTAGTCTGAGGTGGGATGGGGACGCCGTATTTTTTTATAGGTTTAAGGGGGGGTTGAGAAGCACTGCACTAGAGCATCCCTTCGTTCAGACACAGTGGAAGATCTGATAAGACTCAGTGTAGAAGGGCCAAGTCTGGAAGATGTTTAATACTAGAGAGTGTGGTCAGCTGGTTTAGCCGAGGCCAAAGATCAAGAAAGCTAAACTACAGGAGTTGGCCATCCGAGGGGCATGTGACTGCAATGGAGGATAGTACATAAGACATTGAGCCATGAGATGTTCAGTTTGATGCCCTTAAAACACTTCATTTAGATTTTATTTGTATTTCATTTATCTTGAGATGTTTTAACTTTAAGCACTTTAAGTACCAACACTTTTTCAGTAAGTTACCTTTCTTGTAGAATTGTGCTTCAAATAAAGAACGTTATGTTGACCACATTGTTAGTTAATCGTTTACTAGTCAATATTGCCTATACGAAAATTTGGGTGCACCTAACTTTTGTGCCGGTGCACCTAAGAAAAAAAGTTAGAGCACACCAGTGCACCCAGTGCAAAAAGTTAGTCTTGAGCCCTGGCTAGGACAATAATTTTTGTCTCCTTGCCTCTATGTAAATGTAAATGGTAATTAAGTATTATTCATATTAATAATAATTATTAATATTACTAATAGGAATTTATCCCACAGAGGACACTGTTCTAATGAGGGGAATAAACTGAACTATCATTGTAATCAACTGTCATCCATTTATTTATTTTAATAATATTTATTCATCTGATTTTACATATGACCTGAGAAAATCGTGTCTATTATTTTGGTTTGTGAGCTCGAGATCGAGTTGCCCACATAAACATTTAGGGGGACAGAAACTTGTTGTCTACGCTGGCCAGTGACTTTCATTAATAAAATAGCTTTTAGGTACTGGATTGCTACATTATGAAGAGGGGGTAAAATTACTGTTTAAATAACTAAACTCAAATATTCATTGTTTGTAGTGACGCGCATATGCAGGTGGGCTAATTCACACACGCAACGGTCACCTCTCTCTCTCTCTCTCTCTCTCTCACAAACTCTCTCTGTCTCTCTCCGCACTATTTCATCTCTGTCTGAAGCGGGCAGAATGCTAGAGATAACGGACTTCGCGTCAGGTGGTCCTTGCCTTCACGTCGTGCATTACAATCATGTATTTCACAACAAGAACAGGTTGTGCATTATCCCTTATGTATACTCGTTAACTGCTATTTTTACGGCAATATTTAAATGATGCCCTGGTTATAGTTTTCTTCCAGAAATTCTTGTTTTATTTTTTTATGATAATCAAATGAAAATGAAACCCTTTAATTTTTTTGTCAAACAAACAGTGGTTTGCTGTTAAAATGAATACATGGTAGAAAAATTGTGTGAATATTCCATTAAAAAAGTTTTAATAATAATTTAATTTTTTTCTACAATTAAGTGGTTAATGTGCTTGTAATAATGATTTTTAACATTTCATTGTTTTATTTAAATTTGTCAGTAAATTGAATATATTAAGACAAACATTATACTGTGCAAAAGTAATACAAGAGTAATATTTCTGTTACATGTAAAGCCGCACTTTTATTTTGACAGGTTGCTGTGAAGTTTCTGTGTGTATACAGTATGATATGCTAGTTTTCTCAATTCAAACGGTATAATCCTCATGAAGTGACTGACTCTCACAGCCTGTAAGTTCATGTCGTCATGTTGTGAGATGCAGAGGCCGAAAATCACCGTGAATTCAAGTGTGCTTCAGTATTTGTGTAGTAAACAAAACCGCGTCTCCGCCATTCATACATACCGAGGCTAGCAGAACATACAGTATTCATATTTAAACCATCTTTTTGCATTTTAATATTCACATACACTAGTTCATATCGCGATTCCTATTAAGTGACAGACCTTCATTTATTCAAACAAATTGATAAATTCCGCGGCTTTCCGCGCGCTATAGAGTAAGTGACCATATGACCCTAGAAATGTAAGCACACTTCAGAACATTTGGGTTCGCCCTGTGTTTTGTGTTTTAAAGAGTTGCAGGGGTGACATCATGTCACATGATCGTTCTCTCTTTGTCTCTCTCTCTCTCGTATACGTGCCTAAATGCGTTCTCAGGTACCGAAGTTGGGTACAGAATGATTAAATGTGAATCGGTGCTCGGTAGTACCAACGCAATTCGGTCGTTACCCTTAAAAGTACTGAGTTCGGTACCCAACCCTACTGGGGTGGTACCTTTTCAAATAGTACATCTTGCACCCCAAAAGTTCATATTGGTACCTTAAATGTACATATAAATATTGTTGTTGTTATTATTATTATTATTATTATATTACGCCCCAGTGAGTATATTTTCAGTTTTCATTTTAATTTAAATTTTAGTGATTTTGTTGATTTTAGTATTGTTATTTTTTTACTTGGATTGAAACTTGTTTAAAATGTTTAGTAATTTTTGTACTTAAAATTATTTCAGTTATTTGTCACAACAACAGCATTTCTAATTGCCATTTAGGTTTTTTAAGTAAAAATAAAATATAAATATTAGATGGAAAAAAGGTATTGCTTTATTTCAATTAATATAAATACGACGACTACTATTAAGAGTTTGTTTGCATTCCTTTCAGTTTGAGTAATTTTAGCACTTCAAATCTGTTTATTTTAGTTTCCAAGGCAGCATTTCTAATTTAAATTTGAAATTCATTTCTAATTTTAAAATAAGTTTCTATTTTTGTCTAATATTTGTATATTATTTCAGCTTTATTCCAATTATTAGTTTTTATCTATTTCAGTCTTGGTGATTTTAGTACTTCAAACTTAATCGTTTTAGTGTTAAAAAAATTATTTATGTAAATGTATTGGTTGCCAAGGAAGCAATAAACTTCCTCATTAATAAACTTGTCATTATTTAAAGTTTTAATTTTTCTAATATTAATATTTTTTTCATTTAAGTATTTTTTTTCTATGAATAATAGTTTTAGTTAATAATAACAACACTGGTGTCACTTTTGGGTGTGAACAGACAAATAACTTTTCGCTAAAACATTGTGTTGCGCTTGGATGAGCCCTGTCTGTTCGGTCTCACACATCACGCTGCAGGATCCGTCACCATAAATGCTTGAGTTCTTTCAGAACAAGACGGTTGAATTGTTGATTTTCAGCAGTGACACACACATACGCACACACACTTCCCCCGATTCCCTCTTCCAAGGTGCAATGCTGCCAGGGGACGTCCCGCCCTAATCCTGCTAATGCAGCCCAACTATCTCTGCCATTCCAAATATTGACCCAGGCAGAGTGGACCAACTGCAGAGGTACTTACAATGGGATCTGACGGCTTTGGCGCTTCTGCCTGCTAATCCACCGTGTTTAAGTTGATCCACTGTTAGGGCTTCACCCATTTACAGTGGTGGAAAGAATTATTGAAACCCTTGATAAATGTGAACAAAAAAGCCTGTAAAAATTTATCTGCACTGTTAATCCTTTTGATCGTTTATTTAAAAAATGCACAACGTTCATTGGAGAATATGAATTTAAAATGGGGGTAATATCATTATGAAATAAATGTTTTTCTCTAATACACGTTGACCACAATTAACGGCACCCTTTTATTCAATACATTTTGAAACCTCCATTTGCCAGTTTAACAGCTCTACATTTTCATTTATCAAGGGTGTCAATAATTCTGTCCACCATTGTATTTACACATAATATCTCCTCTGCTTACCCATACTAGGGGTTGAATGACTTTTTTAAAGTCGACTTGTGTGTGATGAAAGTCGACTAGTCGCTGATGACGTCATTATTGAACAAATAAGTCTGGAGCTGCGACTCAAACACCTTGTGTATAGCTATGAAATATGACACAGTGCTGCCCACATAACTATTGTTATGTATAACAACTTATTTTTATCAGTTCTTTCGTCTTCGGGTCGTTATATTTTTCACAGATTTCTGCTCGTTCTAAATCAGATACAGATAAGTAGTACAGTAAAGATTACATTCATATGAATGCATGCATTAGTGAGAGCGGTTGCGTGTGTGAATTAATTCTACCTGCCAGCATCTCTCTACTAGTAGTGAAGCTATTAGAGCTTTAGTTCTAATAGCTGTAAAAAAGCTATTTTACAGAGAAATTACAGAACAGTGTTGGCAATGCATTTCCATGCTGAATGATTCTGTGCGCGCGATCTGCACGTGATGTATTGTACGCGCTACTGTTTGTAGCCTGCAGTATGTGTGTGCGTTACAGTGCAGCAGCACATTAGATTAGAACGTGATTTAACTAACCTGTACAATAAGCTGTTTAAAACATGCATCTAGTAATATAATCACACATATCTTGTGGAGCGCATTCAGAGTATGAATTAGTTTGTAATTTTAACTGTTTGGAAACGGAGCGTAAATCTGGATTTCTTATTCTATTGTGCCCTCTACAGGACCAGCGACTAGTCGACTCCAAGCTTAAAGCGTCATGGCAGAGCACTGAATTCGACTAGTCTATTAGTATGTGCAACCCCTAACCCGCACACACACATTTACAGTAGCTGCCTTTACGCAAAACCTTAAGATGCACATTGTGGTGTGAAATTATCAAGGATTTATGCTGATGTATGAGAGTGAACATTAAAGGCCTGTTCACAATAAAATCGCTAACTATATTAGCGTCCACACCAGTGCCCAATAACCTTTATTATAAGCATGCTGAAGTATTGTCGTCAACCATTTTAAATGCTCAATCTCTTTAAAGCAGAATGCATTTTGATTGGCTGATGATGTTTATGTTCTTCATCAGCTAAAATATTTATTGTTGATTTCCGGTAACTATATGCCTTCTATCCACAAACGCGAATATAACACATTACTGTATGTGCATTATTGTAAGGGTAGGTTTAGGGTTGTGGTAGGTGTACACATTAATAAAACATAATTTGACAGGTAGCATTTTTCGTTGTCGAATTGTACTACCCACTATTTTAATGGGAGGTAGCAAAATCTGACAGGGTAGCACAAATCGACAATACACCGGCATAGACCGCAATGGAACTATCACATTTAAGACCCAGAAAGGTAGTAAGTACATCTAGGGCTGGGCGATATGAGCAAAAATTGATATCTCAGTATGTTTTGGCTGATTTGCGATATACGGTTCATACTAGTTCATATCGTGATTCGAATTAAGTGACCTTCTTTGATTCATCCAAAAATGTACGAATTCCATGGTATTCCGCGCTATAGAGTAAATTCCGTTTTTATGAATGGACTCCGCCATCCTGTCTGCGTTTTCGCGGAATCCATATGACCCTAGAAATGTAACACCACTTCAGAATATTTCGGTTTGCCCTGTGTGTTGTGTTTTAAAGAGTTGCAAAGGTTACATCACGTCACAGCTCTCTCTCTCTCTCTCTCTCTCTCTCTCTCTCTCTCTCTCTCTCTCTCCGAAGAGAATTTCGGTACCGAAATTTGGTACCGAATGATCAGTGGCGGCTGCTGATCTTTTAAAGAGGGGAAGCTCATTTTCGGCCTAAATCATAAAAATTGTCCATTTATTTATATGTAAATTCTGCCCCTCGTTCCTTTTCAAGAAAATGCTCTGTAACCCTGTCGCATCAACCAGGCGCCTTTTCCAGTGACTTGACCAGTGTCCTCTCAATGG
This sequence comes from Gymnocypris eckloni scoliostomus, assembly GCA_027564155.1. Taxonomy (NCBI): domain Eukaryota; kingdom Metazoa; phylum Chordata; class Actinopteri; order Cypriniformes; family Cyprinidae; genus Gymnocypris; species Gymnocypris eckloni. The sequence continues at coordinate 12,189,240 of CM050427.1, read as the reverse complement.
CCAGCAGAGCTAGGCTGCTTAAACGGCCTTGGCCCATTGTGTTACGGGTGTAGGACTTGAGCCGCTTTAAACAGGAGAAGCTCCTTTCTACACCTGCAGATGTAGCTCCAATTGTTGCCACTAATGAGAACAGTTTGTAAAGCTGAGGCATTGCACTGTCCAACTCCATGTCTTTAAGGAACACCAAGTAATCACACAGCTTTCCCTGTTACTCTGCAAGTCCTGATCTGAATACAGGACTTGAAGTTCAGACCTCAGTCTCCCTGAATCAAAGTGATGGCCATAACTTTTCAGGACACTTTGGAAGGCCTCCTCTGGAAATGCTTGTCTCATGTCATCAAATTTCCCTGGATTGACTAATTCTAAGAAAAGCATACTTTCCAAATTTGAAAAGGAATCTGCTCCAAGATGTTATCAAGGATGGCCATGTACAGATTTCTGTAGCTCTTGGGGATCCTGCAATTGGGTCACGGCTTTCTCATGGGCTCATCTCTTGGGTCTGATGTGAGATCTGCTGCTTTGGCATAAACAGCTTGGAAAGCCCCTCTGACCTCTTCTCTTTGACAAATGCAAGAAGAGACTCAATTCTTTTCTTGCAGTAAAGAACATCCATCGCTCTCTGCTGGACAATATCAAAGACCACATCAGTCTCAGAGAAGATTTGTTCATATGTGTACAACATGAACACAAACTCAAAATCCTCCAGTTTCCTCACGAAGCCTTTGGCACAATCCAGTGTATCATCATCCATTGTCGTATCTGCAATGATGTTATCAAATGTCTGCAGGAGGCCATCATAATTGTTTGCCACAGTGCTCACTATCCGTGATGTGAAATTCCATCGAGTAGGAGCGTTTCTGGGCAACCTTGAGCAGCCTGCAGACTCCAGAAAAGACGTCCTCTTTGTGGATTTTGAGAAAATGTGGCAAACCCAGAGAGTGATGCAAAAAATTCTGCACTCAGGCAAGCATTTGGCCCCTGTGACAGCACCAGATTCAGTCTGTATGCATAGCAATGCACAAACATTGCACTGGGGGCTATTGCTTTCACTTTGGCCTGCAGACCATTGAGAGCTGAAGCCATGACAGCAGCCCCATCATAGGTCTGTGCCACAAGCTTATCCTTAAAATTGTAGCCCTGCATGTTCTCATTTAAAACATCAAAACGGACTGAGCATCTCGCCCCCAGAAACATCAAAAATCCAATGAAGCGCTCCTGAATTTTACCTGCACTATCCACATAGCGAACAATGACAGAGAGTTGGGCACGGCAGGATATATCAGTGGTTTCATCCACCTGCCATCCAAAAAAGGGAGCATCCTGAATTTCATCTCTGATCTGATCAGAAATGGTGGCTGCAAGAGCAGAGATCAAGTCATTTTGAATAGTGTGTGACATACCAGAAAACACAGTTGAGGACTCGAATTGTGTGGACAGGACAGAGTCATATTTAGCTAATGTTTCTGTGAACTCTCTGTAATTCCCCTTGTTGGATGATTCACTACTCTCATCATGTCCCCTAAATGACAGCTCCTGCCGGCCAAGCAAGGATGTCACATCAATAAGGCGGTTTAGGAAGGCCCTGTTTTGTTTAACAGTTTCATTATGTTTAGCCACTTGAATGCGAGCACCTTCATTGATTGCATGCTCAACCCTGATCCTGCCCATGCAACTTAATCTTGCACATGCACTCACATGTTCATTGCTATTTTCATGCCTTTTATATGCCCTGTCAAAGTTTGACAGATCTCCAAACTCAATTTTGACCAAACAACACATCCATGAGATGGTTTCATCAAGAGACATGGCCAGCAGTACATTTTCTTTTCACAGCACTTCCAGTCAGCCAGCTAACTTTGTCATACCAGGAGAGCTGAAAAGACCTGTCACTTTTCCCTATCTTTTGCACTAAATCAATCTTAGGTGTTGATCTGCCCTGCTGTTTAATTCTAAGTTTCTCCTCGTAAGGAAGACTTTCTAATGGCTTTGCCAAAATCAGGTCGACAATATTAGCACTGTCTGCCATCGTGTGCAGTTTGCTAGCTGGCTAGTTCAGACTATATGAATTAATGAACAAACGATCTAATATATATATATATATTTAACTCAACGGGAGGAAATGTGGGAATTATGTTAAACTGAAACAATGAATGTGGTGTGAAATTGTGTGAAATATACGATGAAGGTTGCAGCAGTTTGTCTTTCGACTACACATGCAAAATCCGCGATGGGACTGAGTTGGAAATGGAGACACAGAGTGATACGCGTCATAATCTGAAGACCACGCCCACGCCCACACCAACCGTCTCTTTGCATTGCGAGAAGCTGCCGCCTCCTTGTCATTTATTTATAACAAAAAAAAAAATGTCTAAAAGCTGATATGTGACAATGTGTATAGCAAACAAGCTAAAAAAAACAATAAATACGTTTTTATAAGCTGTCGACCCCAAAAAACGAGCGTTTTATGACATAAAAGAGATGACAGACCCTCCAATCATCACGCAGACGCTCGGAGTCCGGGCCAGCCCACTCCTCCATTCATCCCAGAGCGTCCGTGGGCGGGACATAATCGCAGCATTATCCAATGACCGTCTTGTTTCTAAGCACTGAAAAAAACTGTTTAAAGCAGCCCCATTGAAGTCAATGGACGCTGGGCTTCAACAGAATAATGCACTGTACGCTACGGGAATGAATGAGAAGGAAATCGAGTCAGCCGACCTAAGTAGCTGATTCTGAACGAAATTGTTTTCGTTCGAGATGAACGTGTTTAACGAATTTTTAGTCAATAAAATGTTAACATAATAGTACATATATTTGACCATTCATTTTTTGACAATTATAGGGGAAGCTGAGCTTCCCTTGCAGTCTTAAAGAAATCGCGTCTGCGAATGATTTAATGTGAATCGGTACTCTGTAGTAGCAATTCTGTCGGGACCCTTAAAAGTATTGAGTTCTTACCCAACCCTACTGACAAACAATATAAAAATCATCATCAGCCACCAGTGACATAAGGGTGAGTAATTAATTACTTTTTGGGTGAACTATCCCTTAAGCTGGCTGCAAACTAGACGATATTAAAATCTTAACCAATTTTAAAACCATGGGAGACCACAGACATAAAGACAGTTTGAAATGTGCCGCTCGGGCGCTACACTGCACTTTTCAATTAATTTAATTCAATCAAGTATATTTAGGATTATAATGGCTCTGGTTCTTACCTTATTGATGAACAGGAAATGTAGTAAATGCGAGTAAAGCTGCAAATTATTTAATTAACGTCAGCTGCCTCCATAATAATTATCTGATACGTCCCAAGTGAAAATCAGTGCACGGCATAAATGATAAATGAATGATTATTAATTATTCAGCAGAATATTAGCGAAAGTGGATTTCTCCGTTATCTCGCACATGATGTAAGCGTGCTCCAGCCTGGATAGTTTAGTGCAAGTGTGAGTGCAGGCCAGCGGGGGAGTGGGGAGGAGGGATAATCGCGCTCGGCTCGGTTCAAGGCAACCGTGCCTAGTGTGAGTACACCCTTATAATCCTCTGAACGCGCACACTAGATGATTCGACAAGACCGCATACTTGAAGATTGTAGGAACGATTTTACAGTGACACGTGATCTCACCGAGACTCACGAGATCAAACGGGACTAGAGAGGAAAAACAAACCGAGGACAATCGATGTTGTCAGCTGGTACTCCTGGTATGCGTTCTGTTTCACAGTGTAAAACAAAGTATACAAAAGAATATGGGTGATGTTCTCCGCTTTCACGTCATGTTTGTGGCTGCCAGGTTTTAGCTATAGAATTATGCAACATACGGTGAGTGACCCTTGCTCGCCCTCATTGGCTATCACGTCAGAGGCAGCCCGATCAAGAGTCGTAAATATCAAACAATATCAAACGCTCCGCAATCGCGAATCGGGCCACACCCGATCATTCGGGGGCTTAAAATCGGGCTTAAAATCCTCTAGTGTGCGGCCTGTCTTAAAGAGGTCATCGGATGTTAAATTCACTTTACAAGTTGTTTAAACATATATGTGTGTTGGAAGTGTGTACACATCCATCCTATAATTATAAAAATCCTCCCATCCTATTTTTAAACCCCATTTCTCAAATCAGGCTGTTCTGAGATTCCTGTCAGAATGACGTAGTTCTGCACAGGCCGCTCCCACGATAGTTGATTGACAAGACCATCTTACCTTAGACCCGCCCTGAGTGAGCTGAGAGAGCTGTCTGCTATTGTGTTGACTCCGGTGCAGGGGAAGACGAGATGTCTCGGATTAAGTGATTGAGGTATCTTGTTGGATGTAATAATGAATATAGCAGTTGTCATTTACTCCCGACATCTGAGCCGCTGAAGACGTAGAGGATTGACGTTGTTACTTTCATTTTTAAAGAGAATGCGCCGATCCCTGATCTGCCTAAATGCGTCTATGTTCGCGCGAATCATTCGTGATCCAGCATCACTTACAGCAGGAGTATATATATATATTTTATGAATCCTTGCAAATTGCCTTTCCTAATACTGTGCTAGTCAACCAGTTTCGCGCGGCTGAAGTTTACAGTCTGCTCGTCACCCCTCGGAAGAGAGGGGCGGGGTCAGCAGAGCTCATTAGCATTTAAAGCAACATGGACTATAAAACGGCTTGATGAAAACAGAGCTGATTTTGACTGGGTAAAAAAGGTGTGGGTTTTTTTACACTGCCATTGAGAAATGTTAACCAAAGTATGTTATAGACTTTTCATTAATACCCTAAAGAATCATATCATCTTGTGGAAAATTGGCATTCGATGATCCCTTTAAAGGCTGGAAAGAACAGCAACATCAAATACCTCACCAGTGTGTTGCAAACGTCAGTACTCAGATGAAGGATATGTTTTTTTCAAATCTAGTTTAGTTAATGTTCATGCCTGCAAATATCCTTTGCGTACTTGTATTTAGTCACTTTACAGACAACAACGATGTGTAGCTACTAGCTATACGCATACATGTACTTGTGTAATGGAGCATATTTCAGTGTTTCCTTTGTGGGTTGAGGTCAGTCTTAGCACTTAGGGTGTGGTCGGTTAAAACCTTGAGCCTATTTACTACCAATTTCTCAGATCTGGCCTAGCAGATCTCGTCCAGCCTACTGTGAGATTCCCAGCCAGAAGAGTCTTGCCATTTGCACATGTCTTGAGCAATCTTATGACTCCATCTTGGCCATTGAGAATCCAAGTTAATCGTTAACCATTTTAAGTAACAGCAAGCCCGTTATAACGGGCTGAACTTTAATTTCTAGCCTGACGACTCAAACGAACAGCACAGCTGCTGTCGGGCCTTCTTTAGCCCGCAAGGTGGTGTTTAGAGCTTCGATTGAATTCCCAGGTGATCTGGCTCTCATCACCCCCTTGGAAACCTGCTTGACGACCCTTTGTTTTGCCCATTTTGGCTCAAACAAAGCTGGATCCCACCCCCCATTCTCACATGTTGTAGTACAGGCAGCTCCGGTCTAATTGTCACAAGACACCGCTCCCAAGAGAGCTTGAGTGTTGGGATGAATCTTTTCAGAACTGAAAAGCAGAGATTGCAATTTATACTCACTTATACATTAGTTTCTCCCCCATAAACAATTAGGCTGTTTCTGTATGTATCTTTGTGGAGAGGAATGGTGGCTAGAAGGGGAGTGTTCTTGCATTTTATACAGCTTGTTTATCAGTAGAAAATTGCATTAGACTAATATAGTTATGACTTCTGGCATGTGGTTTCTATAGCAACTAGCACACTTGCACAGTGTTTGTACAATTTTATTTTTATATATACGAAGGTGACACTGAGGGCACATACATGAGCTTATATTCTCTCCTAAGCCACACAAAAGCCAATTTTTGCACGTCACGTGTCTGTCTCAAAACTGACAATTAGAGCTAATAACGTGAATGGAGAAAATTCTGCCTCTGACAAGACGAACTGCTTCTGCTGGCTTGACAGATCTCATGCTGAATTGTTTATATTTCAGAAACCGGTGTGAAAAGTGCTGAGAATCTGTTTGTTTGTGTGGTTTCTCCTAGGCGAAGCACCTGAAACCGCCCTCAATAAGCTGAAGTGTCCCCACTGTAACTACATTGCCAAGCACCGGCGAACACTAAAGAGACACCTGATCATCCACTCGGGCGTGCGTTCCTTCAGCTGCGACATCTGCGGGAAGCTGTTCACTCGCCGAGAACACGTCAAGAGACATTCCCTGGTAAGACAGAAGCACAAGTGTTTACAGTGGGTGAATCTCAGAAAAAACATCTAAAGAATAATTATTTCAAGAAAACAAAGCATATTTTTAAACCAATACGTACTTTTGCATTGGGACTGTCTTCATGACAATTGAGTATATTTTCCTCCATATTTCCCCCCAAAACTACATTCATTTATTTGGATGTTTTTATTTTAAGCTTTAATTTTTATTTAATTTTTTTGAAATCAGTATACATATCGTTTATAAAGTATACCGTTTCATTTTAATTAAATAATAATTAATTATAATGATATGAAATTACATTTATAAACGAATTAATAATATATATGAACATTTAAAATCTATTAATATTTCTATTGTTTTATATTAATACATTTTAAACATCTTTGTTATAAGGCTGTCACTAATGATTATTTTGATAATCAAGTAATCGGTTGATTATTCTGATGATTAATTGAGTAATCGGATAATTATAATTTTTTTGTGGTAAAATAAAGAGACCTAAGCGAACAACAATAGCTTTTAAGATTTAAAAAATAAATATATATATATATATATATATATATATAAAAGCAATCAAGCAATAATAATTAGTTCAAAACGAAGTAATCATGTGTTTTATTTAAACAACCATTAAAATACATAGTTTATTATAAACAATATAGCTAACTAGGAATGCGTGGTATACCGGTACTGGAAAAGTACCGGTATATATTATATTTCAAACGGTGCGATATAATAATTTTGCTCAATTCGGTATTTCATACGCTGCAGTTTCAAAGTGCACCTGCAGGTGGCAGTGCTTCCCAAATTGCTGCACAAACGGTAAATGTGACAACAGAACAATGCGACGGATCAAACAGAAGAAACTATCAGCGCACCCGAAATTAATAAACGAAGAGAACAGTAGATGTGAAATATTGAATTACTTTGGATACCGTCTTTCGACGGAGATGTTAAACTGAGGTCCTGACTCTCTGTGGTCATTAAAAATCCCAGGATGTCCTTCGAAAAAGAGTAGGGGTGTAACCCCAGCATCCTGGCCAAATTCGCCCATTGGCCTTTGACCATCATGGCCTCCTAATAATCCCCATATCTACTGATTGACTTCATCACTCTGTCTCCTCTCCACCTGTAAGCTGGTGTGTGGTGAGTGTTCTGGTGCAATATGGCTGCCGTCGCATCATCCAGGTAGATGCTGCACATTGATAGTGGTTGAGGAGATCCCCCCTTACTATGTAAAGCGCTTTGAGTGCCTAGAAAAGCGCTATATAAATGTAAAGAATTAATTATTACAAAACCGATGACAAAGGTGAATGAACTGACCTTGCAGCACCTCTATGCAAGCGTTGCTATAGACCTAAATCATTATGCCACAGGAACACATCAAATCTTTTTCAGCATTTGTCGCTTGCTCATCCTGATTTTTTCAGCGAATTAAGCAATTGACAGGTGAGTGCATCATTCATAAATTCAGATTTAATTTGTTCCTATAATATTTAATAGTGTTCCTATGGCTCAGTGGTAGAGCATTACGTTAGCAGCGCAAAGGTTCTGGGTTCAATTCCCAGGGAACACATACTGACAATACAAATGTACAGCCTGAGTCGCTTACGCTTACACATGTAAGTCGCTTTGGATAAACGCGTCTGCTAAATGCATAAATTTAAATGTAATTTGAACTTTTATTTACAACTGATCAGCGCACATTATGTGCTACTAGAACCAGTGAAGAATATTTTGCACTTGCATTTTCATACAGCCGAATATTAATTAGATTTGAATTGAGCAAGAGTTTTGCTATATTAATTTTAGTATCAATGATATGAAGGGAATGTTTCTGCTAATATGAAGCAAGCAATAGAGTGCAATTTATATTTAATGCTTTTGAGACCATATGAGAGAGAGAGAAATATTTAAATACAGAGAGTGTGTCTGAACCCCGAACGTTATCAGGAAGGCTATTCCAGAGTTTGGGAGCCAAATATGAAAAAATTCTACCTCATTTAGTGGACTTTACTATTCTAGGTACAACCAAGAGTCCAGAGTTAAATCTGATGAAATGGTGCACATCACGTTCCCAGATGAACATTATAATAAACTTAAACTCACAACAATATGCAGAGATGAGACGGTTTTTGAGATGCCCCATGCATGTAAATGATAACCGTGGAATGCGCCACTTGCTAAATGTAATTGAGGATTTTTTTTTATTTCCTTTTTTTAATATAATATTTTTTTTTTACATTTATATGTCATAATTGAATATAATATACACATTATATAATATAAAATATATTTATATATATTTTTAATTTGCATTACCCCAATGGAAATGCTTAATTATGTTTGTGTTCCTAAAAAATGTATTTGCGTTGCATAATGTGTTATTAATGTCCTTTGATTTTGGAGTGATATGATGGACATTCTTGACAGGTTTTGCGATAATCTTGCAATTCTCACTAATGTTATCTTTCTTCGCTCACTAATATCCCTGTTCATTTGTTTACAGGTTCACAAAAAAGATAAGAAATACAAGTGTATGGTATGCAAGAAGATCTTCATGTTGGCGGCCAGCGTGGGCATACGGCACGGCTCTCGGCGCTACGGCGTGTGCGTGGAGTGCGCCGACTCCCACCAAGGCACGCAGGAGGGTCTGGAGGGCATGCAGGACCTGGAATTCACCCGCGACGAAGACTTTGACGAGGCCGGAGAGGGAGACGAGGACATGGAGGCAGAAGGGGAGGAGCCCAATGAGATTGACCAATCCAACTGCGAGGGTGATGCGGGTGCCGCCCCCGAGAAGGACTAATTTAGACATAACCTGGTAGAGAAACGAATCAAAATGCAAAGAAAAAAAATAGCTGGGAAACAATCAACAATTCCAAAGTGCTATCAAACCTCTTTGTTGCACGTGAAGTTATGTCAAAGAGATATATAGCTTTGTTAGAGAGCGACTCAAATATTTAAAGATTGTTCTATGTGTCAGAGTCTGGGCCGTGTGCCTGTCAGAGAAAGAGATATAATGATATATATAACAAAAACAAATCAGGTTTTTCTGTGATGTATTTTTTTTGTTTTGTAGGGGATGAGGGTGTACAGCGTTTTTGTGCTATACTAGGCCAATCATATTAAAATAAATATTAATTATTTAATTTATGAAGAAAGATATTATGGTCTTATGACAATGATTGAATTAGATTTTTTTTATGTACGTCTGCTTATTTTCAGTTCATAACTGCGCTTCCTGACAGACCTGATCGTATATTGCTCAGAGGAGGAGGAGCTCATCAAAGAAGGAGCATTATAGAAATTCCGCTTACAGGAAGATTTTATTTGATTTTATTTCGTGTGCGTGTTTCCTTTCTAGGTAAATGTTGTCATGACATTTTATGAAATATATAAATATATATATTTTCCTTTTCCCTGCACAAATCTTGGAACCAAAAATCTGTTTTGTGACTCTAATTGACCACAGCCATATTTATGATTAAGTTATACGGGGCTGTTAGATCGTGCCAAGCAGAACGCACACCGAGAATTTTCGCAGGACGCAAAACTACTGAAAATGCTGAGAGAACATAAAGCAGAGAAATATAAAAAAATTAAGAAAGAAAAACAGAAAAAGAGAAAATGAAAAAATATAAGGGGATTCTACTATTGCTAGCTTTATTTGAATCACAGCATCACAGTAACACTTTATAAGCATTTTGACTTTCACTTAAAGCTTGAAATTTGCCAAATGATGGAAACGTTTGGTGCTGTAACGCTTTTATTATTATTATTTTTAAATACTGGACCTACAAGCTGTATATGATGTTAATAATCGTAAAGCCTACTCAACTCAGTTATACTAATCAGCTTTGTATTTTACACTGTTGTGCTAAAGAGCCTATCAGGTATGCTTTTCTGTTTTTAACGTCTTTTCTATGAAATGCACGCGCACACACACACACACACACACACACACAACCGTTTGTTGTTGTTAAAACTACTGGCAGTACTTGTACAGATGGAACGACCTGATGTTATTGACCCTCCTGAGTTGGTTAGTGGTACTGAGCTTACTTTGAATCACTTGAACGACCCGTGTACCGTTTTTGAAGAATGCAGATGGAAAGAGGTGGTTTGCAATAGACTCCCAAACATCGGTTTGGTCCCCTGCGATCATTTCGGTTTCGTTTATTTGGACTTTGTCGTGTGTCTGCTGAGTGGAAAACACTTTGCTTGTGCTGATGTAGAGCGGGAGGTCTATGGAAGTACATAGACGGGCACTTACTGTTCTGCATTTGATAATTTCTTATTTCCCCAAAGCCGGTCTGGATGGAAATAAATTGAAACTGTTGTGTTTTATTCCATACTGAGCTTTTTTTTCTTCTTTTGACATTTCATTATTTAATGTTTTATATGTATTGACTCCAAAATGCAATCAAGACTGTTAATTTTGTATTTGTCCTACCAAAATTGATGTTTAATTGTTAAAGATAATGCATAAGATAACCAGGTAAATATTTAGTGTAGATCCTTGCTTGTGTATGTCGTCAGATTTCATGTTTTTTATTCTAAAGTCAATCATTCACTTTACCCTTAGATGCTTATATTGTTTTATTTGTCCTACCTTTTGAGGTTTTATTTCGTTTTTGGTCATCCGTTGTGTTTTTTATTTCAATTCAAGCACATATTTTTTAAGAACTATTGTCTGTGGGTTAATTCCTAGGAGCAGGCGTTTCTGTTCATATGCAGTGGATATATTGAAGTGCTATACTGATACAGAAATCGTCTATCTTTCCCTTTACTCGAGATGAAAGTGTATTTTAAAAGCTGGATAGAAGATCCTGTTTGTATTGCTTACCTTCTGATCACTGTGGGAGGGATATTATATACATTATGAAAGATTATGAAAAAAATAAATATATATATATAGATATTTAATTAGTTGATTTAAATGATGGCACGTCGCTGCAGTTAACCGCTTTAAAACCTCGGCCTGGTTTTCACTGTGCTCACCAAACTTCACACTTTCTGTCCACATGTGCACGTTCACCATCATGTCGGTTTGTTTTCTTGTTTTGTCTGTGTATCTGTTCAACTCACATTAATGTACTCCTTTGACTTTATGCTGTATATGGAAATTTAAGAAAAAAAAAGAAAAAAAACACTACAGATGAAGGTTTTTTCAGCTGTATTTTGTAAAAGCTGTTTCAAAGATGTATTTTTCAACTCTCTTACAGTGATGCAAACGGGGCCATGGGCTCTCCCAAACACAAATCAAATCAGGTTATTCTTTTGAGGTTTTTCAAGATTTCAAATGAATACGTTTTCTTTCTCTTTCAATTGTACTACTGTTCCTCTATTATACATTTTAAAATAAAACTTTGATATTTCTCTGTGCTGTACTGTCTTATTGCACTAATCGGAGGACGTTTTGAGGGTGAAACATTACATATCTTGTAATTTATGAATTTGTCAGCGTTGACCTACAGATTTAACATATGCATGTGGATATGCACATTTCTAGTGCAGCTGTGTTGAATTTTACACCATTGAGCCTGAAAAGTTTCTGAAAAAATATTGCAGATAAAGCTCAAAACCGCACGATTAGAGGAGTGGCATTTCTTTCATGGGTTGTTACATGCATAGGTAAAAACCAAAAATCACAATGTTACTGTTTTTGGAGCACATGAAACAAACATATTTTTAAAAGAAATCATACTTACATATGCACAGTGAATTGACATGAATTAGCATTATTTGTATTTAATGAAATGTGTGATTTTCCTGTACTTTGGCATTGAAAGCTCAACTTCCTCTAAACGTACATGAACCAAACTTGTTACAATTTTTCACAGTAATTTCGTTTAAGATATTGCAGAATGATTGGTTTATATAATATTTACTTCCTTTTTTGTTTCACGATTTGTGCAAACATGGGCAAAATGACATAGCTACTCTTCATCATCTCTTGAATACTTTAAAACTGGGATGTCAGTCAAATAGAGGAAGTTGTCATAGGACAACATTAGGTGTTTATGTGAGCGCTCAAGATGTTCCTCCTCAGGATACAGCGGGACTGATGAGACAAGCATGTGATTCTATAATTCATATTTCATATCTCCTCATGCTGTCATCACGTCTTTATCACACTGCACTGTCATCTAGTGGACATCTCCCAAAATGTTACTTTACGTTACATTTATTTGTTTGCCACAGACGTTTTTTTCGAACTTTAAGATAAGTCATTTTCAAGTAATATTTCTTCACGTCTAATGGTTCATGAACAATATTTTAGTCAAGTGTATAATCTAAAAAGAAAGTAGCAGTGGAGTGTCAGTTGTTACGACAATTTCGCTACTAAACGCACACATTTGCCGAGACATTATAAGTCTACATGTAGGGTATCTACCTGTATCTTGCTTCTGAGTTAGATGTGTTCCTGGGTCAACATATATTGTTGACCCTGTAACAAAAATTTAATCTTGACCATTTCCCTAAACCTAACCTTAACCATGAGTAATCCCTAAAATCAGTGGAAATTATAGATGGATGACACTGATGTACAAGCAACAAACACTGATTGTAAGCCTAAACTTCACAAAAATGATAGATTTGTTCTTCAAATCTGATTGGTTAATAACAATGATGTTCCAGGGTCAACACAGGTGTTGATCCAGGAACATGTCGCACTTGGTTAAATAAGGTTCACTTAGGCTGCCTCAGTTAATATTGGTAGTTGCAGATTTGTAGTCTACGTGTTTGCAAAACTGTTTGGTGTTATTAAACATGCCTTGATTTTACATTACGTGTTTAGATTTTGTTCTCTATAATGATGATGACAGAAGGCTGAAGACAGGCCGACAGTTTAACTCTTCATACAGACCCACTTCTGTCCACTAGATGGCAGAACATTACTTTCTTCCAAAACGTGTCTCCATAGTTTGTTGTTCATTTTCTCTTTATTTGTTTTTTGTTTTTTTTACAAAATTATGGCATTATCATGCAGTACCCCTAAAACCACCTGTACTTTATATAGTATAAAAACTAAACCTATCAAGAAAAAAAAGCCAATATCAAGGTCAACCTTCAAACAGAAGCTCTTCTTTTCACGTATGACAAGCTATATGATACGCTAAACCAAACGGGGGAGTTTCAGAGTTTTGAAAATGCTTATTGTCTGTGTTACAAGCTTGTAGATTTAATTCCAAACAATTCCCAGATGTTAATTTCAGTTTCGTTTCTTTATTCATAGAGGGAGGGGGAGGGGTCGGTCGGTCAGTCGATTTTGGGCCCAAAGGCCAAAATTAGTTTTTGAGTATATTTGCAAGTGTGTTTATTTAGCCAAGTTCATTCATCTGCGTGAATGTTTGTGTATATGCGTGTGTGTGTGTTTGTTTATGCACGGTGTGAGTGTGTGTGTGTGTGTGTGTGTGTGTGTGTGTGTGTGTGTGTGTGTGTGCACTGTTCAAACATGCCCTGGGCAGCGACACACTGGCTCATTCTGCTGGCAGTGTGAGAATGGATGGCTGCTTTTGTGTGGGTGTCTGTCAGTGCTGTTGTGTGAAGCTGGCTCCATTGTGCCCGACCACTGTCCCTTATTGACACAGGACCTTCTTTTTGCCTGTTCCCATGCTCCGACCCTCTGGCTTGGCCCTTCAGCGAATGAAACCGGATCCTCTGAGCAGCGCACCGGTTGCGTTCCCTCATTCTCTCTCTCTCTCTCTCTCTCTCTCTCTCTCTCTCTCTCTCTCTCTCGCTCTCTCTCTCTCTCTCTCTGTCCTGGTGCTATTGTCTGCTGTCGTATTTCATTCTAAAGTGTGGTCGGGCAAATTAAAGAGCAGCAGGTAATGGTGCGGTCACAGCTGCAGTTGTTGACGGTGGCCTGTGGCGGCCATTTATTGAGGGCAGGATTGAATGCTTGCGGTCGGTTTCCTCTCTTTTGTGTCTCCTGTTGCATGCGGTTGTGTCCTCTGTGACGGCATAGTTTCACAGGAGCTGATGAGGTCAGATAGAGGATGGGGCAGGGACTCAGGCAGTTTTGAAGGTATGTGGGGAGATTATCGCTGGGACCTCCCAAGCCGTCAGAGGCAGGTGGGATGGATCGCAGGTGTTAACTTGAAGAACAATCTCAGCTGGAGCGCTTAGGCTCGTGGGGGCTGGGATTTTCACTAGCCCCTCACTGCAGAACAAAGATCCAGGGGGCGGGGTTGGATCCACATCTAGGGGTGGAGATTGTTAGGTTTAGGGGTGGAGATGTGTGGGTTAAGGGATCAGGGGGTGGTAAGTTTAAGGGTGGAGATGAGTGGGTTTAGGGATCAGGGGGTGGAGATGGGTGGGATTAGGGATCAGGGGTGGAGATGGGTGGGTTTAGGGATCAGGGGTGGAGATGGGTGGGATTAGGGATCAGGGGTGGAGATGGGTAGGTCTAAGGGTGTTGATGAGTGGGTTTAGGGGTCAGGGGTGGAGATGGGTGGGTTTAGGGATCAGGGGTGGAAATGGGTGGGATTAGGGATCAGGGGTGGAGATGGCTAGGTCTAAGGGTGTTGATGAGTGGGTTTAGGGGTCAGGGGGTGGAGATGGGTAGGTCTAAGGGTGTTGATGAGTGGGTTTAGGGGTCAGGGGGTGGAGATGGGTAAGTTTAGGGGTGGAGATGAGTGGTTTAGGGATCAGAGGGTGGAGATGGGTGGGATTAGGGATCAGGGGTGGAGATGGGTGGGATTAGGGATCAGGGGTGGAGATGGGTAGGTCTAAGGGTGTTGATGAGTGGGTTTAGGGGTCAGGGGTGGAGATGGGTGGGTTTAGGGATCAGGGGTGGAGATGGGTGGGATTAGGGATCAGGGGTGGAGATGGGTAGGTCTAAGGGTGTTGATGAGTGGGTTTAGGGGTCAGGGGGTGGAGATGGGTAGGTCTAAGGGTGTTGATGAGTGGGTTTAGGGGTCAGGGGGTGGAGATGGGTAAGTTTAGGGGTGGAGATGAGTGGTTTAGGGATCAGAGGGTGGAGATGGGTAGGTCTAGGGGTGTGGATGGGCGAGGTTAGGGATCAGGGGTGGTAAGTTTAAGGGTTGGAGATGGGTGGGTTTAGGGATCAGGGGTGGAGAGGGGTAAGTTTAGGGGTGGAGATGGATGGGTTTAGGGATCAGGGGGTGGAGATGGGTAGGTCTAAGGGTGTTGATGAGTGGGTTTAGGGGTCAGGGAGTGGAGATGTGTAGGTCTAGCGGTGTGTATGAGTGGGTTTAGGGGTCAGGGGGTGGAGATGGGTAAGTTTAGGGGTGAAGATGGGCGGTTTAGAGATCAGGGGGTGGAGATGGGTAGGTCTAGGGGTTTGGATGGGCAGGATAAGGGATCAGGGGTGGAGATGGGTAAGTTTCGGGGTGGAGATGGGTGGGTTTAGCCATCAGGGGGTGGAGATGGGTAAGTTTAGTGGTGGAGATGTGTGGGTTTAACGATCAGGGGGTGGAGATGGGTAAGTTTAGTGGTGGAGATGTGTGGGTTTAGGGATCAGGGGTGGAGATGGGTGGGTTTAGCGATCAGGGGGTGGAGATGGGTAAGTTTAGGGGTGGAGATGTGTGGGTTTAGGGATCAGGGGTGGAGATGGGTAGGTTTAGGGGTGGAGATGGGTGGGTTTAGGTATATGTAAGGTGGGAGGAGTTGGATCTAGATCCTACCACGCCCCCTGGATCTTGTGTTCTGCATTGAGGACCATCTCTGGATTTTTGAGACTTCAGGGGTTATGTACTATGCAGATTCCTTTGTGTAATGAATAAAACATTAAAAATAAAAACATAATAATAATTTTTATAATTCGTAAATTATATTTAATTGTAAGTGTAACAATGCAAACAGGTTTTCTGTAAGGGATAGGTTTAGGGTAGGGTTAGGGGATAGAAAATATTGTTTGTTCAGTATAAAAGTAATAGAAGTCTATGGAAAGTCCCCACAATTCACCGAAACACACGTGTGTGTGTGTGTGTGTGTGTGTCTGTGTCTGTGTCTGTGTGTGTGTGTGTGTGTGTGTGTGTTACCTAATGTATTTGGGTTGATTCGGTGATGTTAAATAATACAATTATTTGTATGTGACCACATGAAGTACTTGTTGAAAATATACATCTAAACGAACCATTTCAAGTCAATAAAATGTTATATGACTGAATCAACTTCAGACTAGAGAAATAAATGTATTGCAGTGATTAATGATCGTCGATACATCAATCATGTTGTTAATGTATTCTGGTATTGATGCAAAATCTAAAACTGCATCACAATATGTAGATCTTTTGATTCACCACCCCAGTTTCTGTGACTCATCCCATGTAGGCCTACTGTATATATTTTTTTATAATATAACTTAATGAAACTGCCTGTTAATGTTTCATAATGGAGTTTAGATAAGGAACTTAGAAGTTATGAGATACATTATGAAACAAACAAAAAAGGAATTATGATAACTTAAATTATGAGATTAAAAAGTTATCATGAAATAAAAGTAGAAAATATGAGATAAGTAAAAAATATGAGATAAGTCTACATTTTATGATGGTAAAATCAAAATGTTATGTTAAAATTAAAAAAAAATTATAATTAATTTAAATATTACTCATTTCATTTTCTGTGCCTCACTCCATATATTAAATATTTTTTTATAAAATAACAATGAAATTGCCTGGTGATATTTCTCAATTGAGTTTATATAGTATTAAGTATACTTAAAAATTATGAGATACTAATTATTAGATGGACATTGTGACAAAAAAGTGAAAAGCATGAAACAAAAAGGGGAATCATGAATACTGCGGTTTCATTTATTTTCCATGGACTATGCTGCTTTTGTGAGAAAAGATGTGAGAGATCTGTCTGTTATATATTCGTTTTGGGTGGAATTTCTTGGCCTGTGTCACAAAAGCGACTTCGGTTCACACGCTGGAAGGATGTTCAGTATTGTGAATCACGGGGCTCAGTTTTGAAGAACCGTCGCTCCCCTGCACTGGCACACTGGGGGCATTAGCATGTGAAAAAGGAGGAAATAAAGTTGTCAAGTTCGCTCAGTCCACACCGCCTCCTCTCCCATACCCTTTTATTCCAGCTCTGTTTTCCCTACTCAACATGAAGTCAAGGACAGGAGGAATGCCCAACACCTCACACACTTCAGATGACTCTTGAGCCTGCACTGGTCACAAACAACACATATATAAGCACAAATCAATACAGGCTTCTAATTGCCACTGGCCCCCAAATATGTGGCCAGTTTCACGTCATCTTTTTTTTTAAAGTCAGTTACAAAATAAAGGTAGATTGGTGTAATTTTGATTCAGAAATTAAGACTGTCTAAGACTAGTCAAACTAGGACAAAAAGGAAAGAAAAATTGTGATTAATATTAATGAAATGTTAATACTAAATACATGTTAACTTATTGTATTGTTTTTTTTTCTAATAATAAATAAAGATAATTAAAATAATTATATAATTATAATATATATATATATATAATTTTTTACGTTTACAAATTAATTGTTGTAAAATTGTTGTAAAATACAAATTGTTGTATTAAAATATACACTATATACAACTGCATTTATTTGATAAAAAAATACAGTAAAATTAATAATATTTTAAAATATGATTACTAATCAAAAAAATTAAGCATATTACAATGATTTCTTAAAGATCACGAGACACTGAAGACCAGAGTAATGATGCTGAAAATTCAGCTTTGATCACAGAAATAAATTGCATTTTAAAATATATTTTTAATCAAATAAATGTAGCCTTGGTGAACATTGATACTTCTTTATAAACAAGTTTTATGTACATATGAAATATGCAGGTATATTACTATATAGCCTAATTAATAAATTTACATTTTACAGTTTACATATTATTTACATTTCTTTTATAATTGTTATGAATATTTCTGAGGACCTCCTCCTTAAGGACCCCTGAGCAACCCCGGACCCCAGTAAAAAAAAAATAATAGAAAAAAGGCCCTGCTATAAGAAACTGAGAACTGCTGCTGCGATCAACTGTACGCTCCTGTTTTGATAACTTAAGCACACATACACATTCTAATAAATGTGTCTGCACTCTGCAGTTGGTATCTGCGCGCCACACAGGTGTGTTTATGTCTACAGCCGCGCACGTTAATGCTTGTGCGTGCGACAATCCGTCAGAGCGTGTTTGTGTACATAGCACAACTGCGTATGTGAGCGCTCGGCCATGTGTGCACACTTATGAGAGTATACGTGTGTGCGCCTGACGAGGTGCTGGTTCCCACAGCTCTGATCTAATTCGGCTGTAACCCAATCTCCGTGTGAGCGCCGCTCGGCCAGCGCTCTCCCTCCCACTAGCACTCCATTTGTGTGTGTTTGTATGTGTGTGTGGCAGCCACTTCCCCTGTTAGTCCCTCAGGCCCCTCGGCGCAGCGGCTCGCCCGGATTGGTTTACTATGTCAGCCCTGGGAGCCGGCAGCAGCAGCCGCGCTCACATGCCCCGATGCATCCTGTGCGCACACCATCCTGACACCTTATACCTGACATTCAGCAACTGCAGGAACGAGGGAACAGCAGAAAGGAGGAGAGCAGGGAGGCGCGGTGGGTGGGGGGCATCGGGTTTCGTGATATTTTCCGTGCCGGAACCATCGGGAGGAGAGAGGAGACGAGAGAGTGCGTGATGGTGTGTGTGTGTGTGTGTGTGTGTGTTGGTGGAGGTTCACAGACAGAGAAGAAATAAAACAGATGTGGAGGAGTGTGGGAGAGTGTGTGTGCGTGGAACAAAGGCCTGCTTCACTGAGTTGAATAACAGGAGTCCTTGAAAGAATGCTTGTTAATTATGGACCCCCGGGCCTGTAGGGGGACGGGTGGATGCTGGTGTTTTGGTGGAGGGGTTGGATTTGGTGTGCTCGTTGTTGTTGCGCAAGTATATGAGCGGTAGAGGATTGTTTTCATAGCAGCTCCGGTGAGAAGAAGTACAAAACATGTCAGTTTTGAACAGGCCTATGCATTCACACGGATCTAGTTCACATAGTTGTGTCAAACGTCTTGCTTTCTTCTGTTGAACCTGAAAGAAGAAAGTTTGAAGAGTGTACATACTGCTCATTTCCATGCAGTGAATGTGATGGGTGCTGAAGTTCATACAAACAGACTCACTTTCATTATAAAGGAACAGACTTTCCTTTAGTCTAGATTTTTTTAACTTTTGATGCCCTAATCCCATGCAAAGGATTGAATAGTTAACATATAAGTCAAATATAATACATTTTAAAAATATAAATACATTTTATATATATATATATATATATATATATTACTGTATTAGATAATTATAAGAAAGAAAGAAAGAAAGAAAGAAAGAAAGAAAGAAAGAAAGAAAGAAAGAAAGAAAGAAAGAAAGAAAGAAAGAAAGAAAGAAAGAAAGAAAGAAAGAAAGAAAGAAAGAAAGAAAGAAAGAAAGAAAGAAAGAAAAGAAAGAAAGAAAGAAAGAAAGAAAGAAAGAAAGAAAGAAAGAAAGAAAGAAAGAGAAAGAAAGAAAGAAAGAAAGAAAGAAAGAAAGAAAGAAAGAAAGAAAAGAAGAAAGAAAGAAAGAAAGAAAGAAAGAGGTTTTATATATTGCTGCTGGCCAGTAACTGATACAAAATGTGCTCTGTGGTAAATCACTGCCATCAGCATCTCATCTAGAGTAAAGACTCAGTTGCAACGCTCACAGATCTGTCAGTCAGACATCTGTGGATCCTGTGCTCTGTCAGGGCCTGTCTGTTTCACTTTACCTCAGGACACACACACACACACACACACACACACACACAGCAATCTTTTATTGCTGGTCACATGTCTTACGACTCGTCTCAACCTCTTAACATACACACACAGAGTCTGGTTCATTCCTCACCCCTATGATAAACAAACTCTCTCGCACACAATCAAACACACCCCGTCCCCAGCCCCCTCAAAATAAACAGCAGGTATTCACCATCACCACCTACCATGTCCAGCAAACAACACACTCGTTATACGCTTCCTCCACCTCCCCCATCGCTCACCCTGATTCCCAGAAACACTTTTATATTACATCTACCACTATACAAACAGAGGACCACTCCGCTGTAATTACATTTGATCACTTTTGTGTGCACTACGTGTGTATGTGTGTTGTGCAGATGGAAAATGACTCACTGTTGCTCTTTCCAGAAGCCTCTGGCTGTGAGAGCGGAGCACAGGTGACATGAAGACCACATGAGCTTACAGATAAATCATCAAATGATTAAGTACTGATGTACATTATCACATCATGCACACGTGTTGTATTTTGCATATGCACATTGAAAGTAATTAAGGTAATAAGTCTAATTAATAATGCATTAATGCTTTTAAAATGTATGACTTGTAAAGTTTACAAATTTGAATAGAGTTCACTTTAAAATAAAATCCTGTTTAAGTTTTTCTACTCCAAAATGTAATGTTTAAATGTATTTAAATGTGTCAGGGTGTCACTTGCTGTTTCTTTTAAAATTATGGTGAAAATAGCAATTTCTAAGTCAAAATAGTTTCAAAGTAAATTGAGCAGTACATTTTTTTTTTTTTAAAGAAGGGCTTTATGAACAAAATACATATAAATCATATTATTGCCCTGGAAAAAGTTTTGTTTTATACAATTGTGATCTGGCATGTTAAGATAATATTATTCATTTGATCTCAGTAAGGCCCTTATTGTTTGACTTTTGGTTAAAGAATGTATTTATTATGGGTGTTATTTATACTATTGTTCCAAAGTTTTGGGTCGGTACGATTTTAAATGTTTTTTAAACTAGTATCTTATGTTCAACAAAGCTACATATTTTTTTTACAGTAAAGACAGTAATATTGTGAATAAAAAAAACAAAACTTTTTTCATTTTGAGTAGGTTATATTTTACAATGTAATTTATTCCTGTGATGGCAAAATTGAATTTTCAGCAACACTCCAGTCTTCAGTGTCACATGATCCTTCAGAAATCATTATAATATGCTGATTTGCTGTGCACAAAATATTTCTAACTATTATCAATGTTGAAAACTATGCAAGCTCGTTTCCGCCACTGAATAATATATATATAATAAAAAATATATATATATATCTCAATATATATAATGCTTTTTGTCTTACAGGTTTACTTTTTATCAGAATTATATGAAATAAACCTGCAATTGCGAGTTATAAAGTCCATATCTGAAAGATTTTCTCGAAGTGCGAGTTTATATCTCACAATTCTGACTTAATAACTCCCAGTTCTGTGTTATAGAAATCAGAAATGCGAACTTGCAATTCTGTGAAAAAAGTCACAATTGTGAGTATATATCTCACAGTTCTGACAATTTCTCAGAATTTGCACATTTATTTCTAAGAATCACAGAATTATATAGCAAAATTGTGAGATATAAAAAATCAAAAATATTTTTTCTTGCAATTTCAAGTTTATATGCATACAATACAAGTTTATATTACGCATACACAATTAATACTGACTCTCAATTCTGATTTAAAAAGTCTGAATTGTGACAAACAGTTATCATTTTTTTTTTTTACAGGAAATTTTCCGTATGAAAATAATTGCTGATAATATATTTTCTGGAGGCCTTTTGTTTTCTGGATGCACTTAGTTTCATGATTCTTTGATGAATAGACAATTCAAAAGAACTGCATTTATTTTGAAATAATAATATTTTGTAACATTATAAATGACTGTCACATTTTTTATTTTAATACATCCTTTCTCAATAAAAGTATGAATAAAATAATAATCTAAAAAATGTATTGAACTACAAATGTTTGAACAGAAGTGTATGTAAGTCACTAATGTCTGCGTATGTGTGTGAACATGAAACGTGTGTGTTTATATGTGTGATGATGGTTGGGTGACTGGCATCACTGTCACATGTCTTGAGGGAGTCTCGGATGAATTGAAACGGTGAAGTGGTGAAATCAAACCCTGCAGTTCCTCTTCTACCCTCCACACACTGAGACATGAACACACATCTCTCTCCCAGTCTGTCTGTCCACCCTTGTCAACTTTTCTTTCAATCTGTCTAGTTTACCCATTGGACTGGGTTTGTGTCACTGGCCTGTTGCTATTGAAAGCCCCCCTAAGGTCCAGTTCAGCTGCACAATGGCCCCAGCACTCGCCACGTCCCCTCTCCTCATGCGCAGAGTGACACATGACATCACTCAGAGGGTCCTGATCCCTCACAGGGCCATTCAGAGCCCTCGGTGTGATGCTGAGACTCACATGAGCTCCAGACCAGTGTCTGAATGGGCGGAAAAGTCTAAAAGACATCAAGACTTCTGGCCTCTCACTGCTTGAAGGCTGATGGGTCTCGAAAACAATGATGGAAAATGTTTCAGAAAATTGACACTGATATTATTACATGGGTCGCTGGAATGCTTAGTTCTAAAAAGTCAGTTGTAGCTAAGAATTTGGTATTGAACAAATATATATATATGCATGTAGTATTATATAAGTGTCAATGAAAAATAAGTCGATGATAAAGAAAAAGGAACAATCATTTTAAAAATGTTTTTAGAAGTGTACCTTTGTCACGGTGCACACACAAGGGAGGAACAGGAACACGCAAACGAGGATATAAACTCAAATTATAATATTTAATAACACAACAAGGCAGGACAAGGCAGTACTCACAAACAGGATACACCGAATAATAAGTAGACCAGACACCATCAAACTGAACAGGCATGAACTAATATACACAGGTAAATCATAGATAATTAGACAAACACGGCTGGACATGAATTAACTAATAATGACATTAAACAAGGACAGGAAACAAACCAAATAAGGAAACATGAGGTAGGGACACATGACACACGACAGAGGACTGACAAACTTACAACCCGAATTCCGGAAATGTTGGGACGTTTTTTTAAATTTGAATAAAATTAAAACTAAAATAATTTTAGAACTAAAAGAAGGGGAGCATATGTCCTTTTTAAATCCTTCCTAAATCCTTTTTATAACTTTCGGTATTCATAGTGCCTTCCATACCGTATGCACTTATGCACCCCATACTATCAAAGATGCCGGCTTTTGAACTGAATGCTGATAACATGCTGGAAGGTCTCACTCCTCTTTAGCCCGGAGGACATGGCGTCCGTGATTTCCAACAAGAATGTCAAATTTGGACTCGTCTGACCATAGAACACTTTTCCACTTTGAAACAGTCCATTTTAAATGAGACTTGGCCCACAGGACACGACAGCGCTTCTGGACCATGTTCAGATATGGCTTCCTTTTTGCATGATAGAGTTTTAGTTGGCATCTGCTGATGGCGCGGCAGATTGTGTTTACCGAAAGTGGTTTCTGGAAGTATTCCTGGGCCCATTTAGTAATGTCAATGACAGAATCATGCCGATGAGTGATGCAGTGTCATCTGAGGGCCCGAAGACCACGGGCATCCAACAAAGGTGTTCGGCCTTGTCCCTTATGCACAGAGATTTATCCAGTTTCTTTGAATCTTTTAATGATGTTATGCACTGTAGATGATGAGATTTGCAAAGCCTTTGCAATTTGACGCTGAGGAACATTGTTTTTAAAGTATTCTACAATCTTTTTATGCACTCTTTCACAGATTGGAGAGCCTCTGCCCATTTTTACTTCTGAGAGACTCTTCTATATTAATAAGCATCTCTCTCTCTCTCTCTCTCTCTCTCTCTCTCTCACACACACCTTAAAAAAATATTTCTGAGAATTGAAAATAAAATATTATGCCGAACTACTAAGTAATGTTTTTTTTTTTTTTTTTTACATTTACATTTACATTTTAAAGAACAATGTTTTCATAAGGACTTTCCTTTTATAAGATCAGGACAGGTTGTTTTTTTCAAGTATTTTTAGATTTGTAGTTTTGTTTTTACTTAATGTCTCCCAAAAAAATTTTTTTAATTCTGAAATGAAAACATGCTCATTACAGAAGAGTTGATTTAAACCGTTGCATGTATATGAACAGCATTTTAATATAGATTTAAAATAAATCACAGCACATTCAGCCAAAAATGTCACCCGATGTCACTCTTATATCCTAAATTATTATTTCTTCATCAGTCAATATATTTTATATTGCTGTTGATTACTTTTGCCATTTTTCACTTTGTACAGGATGGCACAGTGTAAAGAGCAGTGATGAATTGTGGGTACCATGGTACAGTCATGACAAAATGACCTCTAAGTCGCAATCACTTAAAACTTATATGTTTCAAAGTGAGTTGAAGACGACAGAGGTGATGAGGTTTAGCTGGTTTACAGGGTGTATGGGAGAAAATAAACATAATGGTCTGTCACAAATATATCAGAGAGAAAGGTCCTTGTTTCAGGGGCACCGGCTCTTTTCCCAGTGGCTGCTCTGTGCCAGCTGTCTTGGCCGAGGAGCTCTCCGGCTTTCCCAAGCTCTAGCCTGTGGGAAAATCAACACTGGCCAATAATTGATTCCGCCCTGCCAGCTCCATTAGCGCACAACACGGTCAAGCGGCCAGTGATCTACAGACAGCCTGTGAGCGAGCACGCACTCCCCCATCCGTCCCTCCCTCATCCCCCATCTCTCTTTTTCATTTCTCCATTACTATCTCTCTCTCTCTCTCTCTCTCTCTCTCTCTCTCTCTCTCTCTCTCTCTCTCTTTCTCTCTCGTGCTATGGTGTGACTGCACGTCTTGCAAATGTGACCTTCAGCACAATTAGTGCCTGTGTGTGACCACCTGTCTGCAGGCCTGGCCACCTGACCGTCAGTGTTCAGGCCCATTCAATTCATATGCAAGTGTACACGCGCACACACACACACGCACAATACACACGCAAACGCGCACGCGCACACGCACACACACGCACACGCACACGCACAACACACACACACACGCGCGCGCACACGCACACGCGCACACGCACACAAACACACGCACATACGCCGTTAACACTTGCACAACCCCGACACTCAAATCCAAGGCATGTACACGAATGATCAAATGTACACTTACTGCACACAAGTGTCCACTCAACATCATTCTGCACAGTGGACTGTACACCATCAGCACCTTAGCACTGCCTACAAGTGAAATATTAATACAATTAATGTTAATAAATTAATATTCTGTAATATTTTATGTAATTTTGTGTTTAATTTGAATTAATAAAATATAAATGCATGAACGTTCTTTAACGTTAATTTTTCATGTAAATATTTGTAACTGTATAAATATTTTACTGTCACATTTAAACTATTTAATGCATCCTTGCTGATTATTATTCGTTTTTTTTTACTTTTTATTATTTTAATCTTACTTGCATAACTTTTCAAAGGTAGTGTAAGATTTTTTTTAACATTGATAATTATAAGAAATTTTTGGAGCAGCAAATCAGTATATTAGAATGATTTCCGAAGGATCATTTCTGAAGGATCAAAACTGGAGTAATGATTCTGAAAATCAGTTTTGCATCACAGGAATAAATTATATTTAAAATGGTAATATTTCAATTACATGGCTTCGTAGTAGAAGAGTCTGGATGCTGAATTGGTCTGTCTGCAGTCCAGATCTTTCACCTATAGAGAACATCTGCCACATCATTAAACAAAAAATACATCAAAGATGACCACGAACTCTTCAGCAGCTGGAATATCAGGCAGGAATGGGATCAAGTTCCAACACCTTAACTCCAGAAACTCATAACCTTGATGCCCAGACGTCTTCAAACTGTTTTGAAAAGAAGAGGAGATACTGCACCACTAAACATGCCCCTTCCTAACTATTTTGAGACCTTTAGTAGGCATCACATTTTAAATGAGCTCATTTTGTGCATAACATTTTCACAATTCTCAGTTTAAACATTTATGTTATCTATGTTCTGTTGTGAATAAAATATCGGCTCATGTGGTATTAAAGTCTTTTAGTCTTCATTTTATTCAAATTTAAAAAGACGTCCAAATATTTCCGGAATCCGGGTTGTATTATACTGTATCTTTTAATCAAATTAATGAAGCCTTGGTGAGCATAAGTGAATCTTTCTTTTTTTCAAAAACATTCAAAGAATCTTAATTGTTCCAAACTTGGTAGTGTGTGTGTGCGTGTGTGTCTGTGAGTTTGTGTGTCTGTGTGTGTGTCGCAGATCAGCCAGGCTCATTCACCACCCAATCACAGTGCACATCATCACCTGAGTACTAATTGCATGCACCTGCACATCATAAGCACCCGCATCAGTCAGCCTTCACAAGCACACACCTCACACCATTCCATTGTCTGATCTCATTCTTTCTACATGGACTCTAATGCTACTACAGCTATTTACCTGCCTACTTACCTCCTGTATCCTCTCCAGCATGTTCTAGCTCCATTCCATCATCTGTGTCCCCAAAGATCTCCGAGTGTTTGTCTCCATCATCCAGGATTGTGAGGTGTGTGCTCTGTCCCTCTGGTCCTGTGAGATCAAGAGAACATTCATTATTACCTTCAACATTCTACTGAGCCATATTATTGAACTGCTTCCCCACCACTACTGGACATTGGTGATTCCACTGTTTCTAATAAAACTCACCTGTTGAATTCTAAACCTCTGTTTGAGTCTGCTTCCATAACAGTGTGTGTATAAATATATATGTAGTGTATTCTAAATAATGTATTGTAGTAATATAAACATTAGTACATTAGAGCTGATCAAGTAATAATACATTCTGTGTAAATGTCTCGTATTGTGTGTTGAGGGAAGTACGCAGGAGACCGCAGGTGAGTAAATGTTCTTCATTTTAATAAATCAACTTAAAAGATAGTATACACAACATCAAATGACGAGTGAACGGACAAAGACTCAGGAAGAATTCAGGACTTATAAACACATAGAACATAATCCGGGAGAACGGAAACAGGTGAGGAGTAATCAAGGAACTTTACAAGAACAGGAAAATAAGGAAACTCAGGGAGGACAGGGGAAAAATAAAGAACAATGAGTCCAGAACCCTGACAATAAGTCATACATTAGATATCATTTAGAATGTTTATTATTATTCTAGATGCTGTACATATATTTAGCTCACTTCTGGAGACAATGTTGTGACCTAACTATAGTTGTGTAAGCCCACACTTTCACACACGTTTATCTAACTAACTTTATGTGAATGGGGACATGCCACTGGCCATGACAGTATTTTAATAAAGCTGATTATAAAAGCTATGCGCTGACCCTAATTTAGTCTCAAATAGCCAGACGTTTGATTATCTGTGTAAATTCTGTCCCACCAAACTTAAGAAAATACTCTCAAACAAGAAGGGCTTGTCTGGCCACTATGCAAACTCTGGATTACACAGAAATTAGATTGCAAATGATGATTTCAGATGAATCATACTTTTTTGTCAGCAAAATGAATCCGATGTTCAAGTTCATGGGTGTGTGTGTGTTGAGACTAACCCTAAATCGAACTCTAACCCTTCTGATGAAATTTTTTGAATGTTAGGAACAAAGATTATGAATAACTATTTCCTATTAAAATGTCGCCAAAGTATAACTAGGTTACATATAAACATGCATCGTCACACATATCCCGCTCCGCTTATCTGTCTCTTCACCACCACACCCTTTTATCTGACGGATCATGTTCTAGTATTCGGTCTGGCTCCCATCCAGTCGGCGTGTACCCTATGGCGTTCCCCACAGAGCACCAATTTCATCCCATCACAATCATTCCGACCTTTCATTTACATCAAAGAGAGACGTTCCTTCTCCTTCACTCTCATCAGAATTTCACTTGCTACTTTGATTCTGCATGGCGCCCTTTTGGAGTTCAGTTCAGGGCATCCTCACACTATTCCAGTTATGACTTCTTACTGTGATAACTACTTTAACATCATACATTGATTAATCATAAATCATATTGTAATAATTCGCCCAAAAACGGTATATGTCATCATTTATTCACCCTCATGTTGTTGCAAACCTGGTGAGTTTCTTTCTTCTGTTCAACCCAAAAGAAGATATTTTGAAGAATGTACTAGCTGCTTTTTTCCATGAAATTGCAATGTAGCTTTGTTGTAATGGGGAGAATGTAGCTTTCAAGCAAACAAAACAAATAATAAAAAATGCAAAAGTATCATAATATGAACAGATAAGCGAGTGAATGTCATATATTCAAAAACAATTAGTCTGATTTGTGAATGAATCATTCAGACTGGTTATGAATTCACTGAAAATATATGAGCAATACATTCACAAACCAGATATTGATCAATTTCTCATGAACTTGCATGACCAAAGAGATCTTATGTATACACCAACATTTTGAGTTAATGATTCAAATTTGGGTTTGTTTCACACAAAAATCTATTTTATTGCTCCAGAAGAATACTGTATAATACAGAGGAATATAGTACAGAGTTATTTATGGTGCTTGACAGGTCCAGTCCCCATTCACTTTCATAATATTAAAAATAATACATTAATGAATAAATATAAATGAATCACAAAACAATGAAATGTTGTGTTTCACAAACAAATAAATAGGAATGGCATGGTAATGAATAAATAATTAATTCTGAATCTAAAATATGGGACCTTCATATTTTGAGGTGAACTGCTCTTTAATAGAGTGTGGTATGCATGTGAATGCAGATTGTATATCCCTACTTAGCAATTATCTCAATAAAGTCAGTAATTTTAGATTAAGACGGATAAGGATTAGGATGTAAGGAAAGGTGCAGAGGCGAGCGCTCTCATCTCTGACAGGCCTGTGCATTTGACCCAGCACCGACAGCAGTGTAATTGGGGTAATTACACCCCTTTAAACCATGCACCCTATTTCCCCCTGTCAGGCTTGAATGTCTCCCCATTTGTTTGCTATGAAATATTAACTGGAGTCAGCTGTGCGTATGAGAGAGTGGAGGGCACTCCCCATGCCACATGTCTGATGAAAGGTACAGCTCTGCCTTTACCAATTAGGACACAATGGCAGGTCTGCATGTTTCTCTCCTGTGCATCTGTGTGTCTCATCTGATCAATGAAGGAGAAAAAACAAGCAGTGTGAGGAAGGAGGGAGAGGGAGAGGAAGAGGTCAGAGGACGAGGGGGGAGGATCAGATAATTCCTGTCCTGAACACTTGCCATGCTCACTCAATTTGGCTAACTCCTGTAAAATATTTTAAACTGTATAACTTGTGTAGTATTATATTTTAGTTTATTCGTTCATTCATGCCCATTTACCAAGTGTTATTTTATTACTGTTATTTCACTTTGTGTATATAATATATATATATATATATATATATATTATATGTATATATAGTATATACAGGTGCATCTCAATAAATTAGAATGTCGTGGAAAAGTTCATTTATTTCAGTAATTCAACTCAAATTGTGAAACTCGTGTATTAAATAAATTCAATGCACACAGACTGAAGTAGTTTAAGTCTTTGGTTCTTTTAATTGTAATGATTTTGGCTCACATTTAACAAAAACCCACCAATTCACTATCTTAACAAATTATAATACTTCATAAGACCAATACAAAATATTTTTAGTGAATTGTTGGCCTTCTGGAAAGTATGTTAATTTACTGTATATGTACTCAATACTTGGTAGGGGCTCCTTTTGCTTTAATTACTGCCTCAATTCGGCATGGCATGGGTGTGATCAGTTTGTGGCACTGCTGAGGTGGTATGGAAGCCCAGGTTTCTTTGACAGTGGCCTTCAGTTCATCTGCATTTTTTGGTCTCTTGTTTCTCATTTTCCTCTTGACAAAACCCATATTCTCTATGAGGTTCAGGTCTGGTGAGTTTGCAGGCCAGTCAAGCACACCAACACCATGGTCATTTAACCAACTTTTGGTGCTTTTGGCAGTGTGGGCAGGAGCCAAATCCTGCTGGAAAATGAAATCAGCATCTTTAAAAAGCTGGTCATCAGAAGGAAGCATGAAGTGCTCCAAAATGTCTTAGTAAACGAGTGCAGTGACGTTGGTTTTCAAAAAACACAATGGACCAACACCAGCAGATGACATTGCACCCCAAATCATCACAGACTGTGGAAACTTAACACTGGACTTCAAGCAACTTGGGCTATGAGCTTCTCCACCCTTCCTCCAGACTCTAGGACCTTGGTTTCCAAATGAAATACAAAACTTGCTCTCATCTGAAAAGAGGAATTTGGACCACTGGGCAACAGTCCAGTTCTTCTTCTCCTTAGCCCAGGTAAGACGCCTCTGACGACAACTGTAGCCAAATTTCTTGACACGACTGTGTGTCGTGGCTCTTGATGCCTTGACCCCAGCTTCAGTCCATTCCTTGTGAAGTTCACCCAAATTCTTGAATTGATTTAGTTTGACAATCCTCATAAGGCTGCGGTTCTCTCGGTTGGTTGAGCATCTTTTTCTTCCACACTTTTTCGTTACACTCAACTTTCTGTTAACATGCTTGGATACAGCACTCTGTGAACAGCCACCTTCTTTGGCAATGAATGTTTGTGGCTTACCCTCCTTGTGAAGGGTGTCAATGATTGTCTTCTGGACAACTGTCAGATCAGCAGTCTTCTCCATGATTGTGTAGCCTAGAGAACCAAACTGAGAGACCATTTTGAAAGCTCAGGAAACCTTTGCAGGTGTTTTGAGTTGATTAGCTGATTGGCATGTCAACATATTCTAATTTGTTGAGATAGTAAATTGATGGGAGAAAAAATACAAAAATAAACCTGCATGCGTGCATAAAGTACAGTATGTGTATATTATTTTAATATATAATATAATATATAAAAAAATTATTTTAAAAATAATTTATTATTTTTAATACTAACATAACAATTAATAAAAAAACTATCTAATTAACACTTGTTCAAAGTTGCTTCAATCAAATTTAAGCCGACTTAAAATAATAATTTCTGACTCTATTAACAGACATGCAAGATTTGAAAATAAATAGTTTAAACATGTTTGTATTTTGTATGCTGATGGTTTTTTTGCCAGTGCTATGTGATTTACAGTGGTACTGAGTTTTGTAACTGTTTGAATGTGTGTTTGTCTCTGTTAGCAGCTGAGAGTGCAGGGCCACAGCGAGGGCACACAGCCGGTGACAAACTCCCCACACTGCTGTCAGCCCTGTGACATGGGAACCACCAGGCCTGCGCTCAATCACGTCTCAAACCGCCCTTCGCTTGCGGAGGTCCCAGATACCACGAATTTCTCCAACCCCAGCCACTGTGAGAACCACACAAAAAAAACAGGAGACCATAATAGCCAGTATGGCAGGACGCAGTGCTACAGGCCATCTGAATGCAGCGCAGCCGGTCCTTCGCGGGGTACAGTGGGCCCATACAATTATCACTAATGAGTCCTCTGACATTTCAGCTCTGCAGAAGGTGGCAGAGATAATGTGCTACAGTGACGCTGCCGTGTTGTTGATGTGAAGTGCGTGTTTCTCAGGAGAGCCTCACGGCCAGCAGCTGAGAGGAACACTTTCCCATGTCGTCAGGGGTCATGGGATCAGCCCGCAGGCCGTGCGGCAGTTGCTTTGTCCACACAAGGATGGCCTGTTTGTGACCGCCAAACTACGCAGAGGGAGTGAGAAACACAGAGCAAAAGAGAGAGAGAATGAAAGAGAAAGACAGAGGCCGCGTATGCATTGACTTTCTCCATACTATAGCAGTGTCTCTTCAACTATAGGCACAATAGCCTGGAATATCTTCCCATCTTTTACTTTTGCTGCTTTTAAAATCTCGAGCTATTGGTTTTATTGTTCAGATGCATATCAAAAAGTAATGAAATATGGAAATATTTACACACACACACACACACACACACACACACACACACACACTTACATAGTCACAAATCTGCATTTTAGAATGATTTCTGAAGGATCGTGAAGGTTTAAAATGTAAAAATAGAAAACAGTCATTTGAAAAAAAAAAATAATAATTTACAGTATTAAAATTTAGCATGTAAATAAATACAAATGAATATAAATAAATATGATGCAAATATATAATATAGTGCTGCCAAATGATTAATCACGATTAATCGCATCCAAAATAAAATTTAGTTTGTATGATAATTGTGTGTGCCATGTATATTTATTATGTATATATAAATACACACACATACAGTATATATTTATAAAATATTTACATGTATTCACATGTCTATTTTTATATTCATATACTTTATATTATTAATAACTATATTAAATATATAAACACATTTTTTCTGAAATATATATATATATATGCATGTGTGTGTATTTATAAATACATAATACATCTACACGGCACACACAATTATCATACAAACTAAATTTTATTTTGGATGCGATTAATCGTGATTAATCATTTGGCAGCACTAATTTATATATTTACATTTTATTTTTAGTTTGACAGCACTGATATAAATATATGTTAATAAATTGATGAACATAAGAGACTTAATCCGAACTTTTGCCTGGCAATGTACAGATATTATATATACAATATTATGCTGTACTGTAAATATACATTAGAATTGTTTTTAAATAAAGATACATATTAATAAAAATTTTTAAATGTAATATATATATATAGATATACAAGACAACCTTAAAAATAGTGAAATAAAGCTAAACTATGTTTATTGTGTTTTTTAAACAAAATACTTTATGACTAACAATTTCAGTTTATTCCCAGTATTTCTTTTACTTAGTGTATAAGGCATTTATAAAGGAAACAGCAATGTCAACATGAAGAAGAAAATAAAGAAAAATCAAGGTAAAAAATAACTGTGCAGAATAAAACAATTTAGGGGGACATATTATTTAGGAGACATAAAACACTTGCTTATAGCAATGCTTATTCAAAAAAAGTTTAAAATATAATTTCCACCACTATCATTTCCATGTGGTGGAAACCCCTCCAACCAATTCTTGACGGTTAAAAGCATATTGTTGTTAAATATCAAGTTTCAGTCATAAATATGTCAGACTACAGAAATGAAATGAGTTGCGATAGCCGTTTCATCTTGACTTTAAATCTTTGTGAATCTGACCTTCTTCAGCTCCAGTTTTATGATACCTGAGCTGACATCACTTCTGGCAAGCCGATGCAAAGGTTATTTACACTAAACAAACTTTTCAGAAGGCAACATTAGCCCACTCTGTCATTCGCCTATTATTTCTCTCCCTTCCTTTTTTGAAAGGATAAAGCCTGTCTTTAATTGTCATCTCCTCCCCTCAGGGCTTTAACACCTCTGGAGAGCTCTGGATCTGATCTACCGCTCACCTCCGGAACCTCACCTACACAGTTCATTCCTCGTGCAGCAGGCCTGGTCATGCAGGAATGGTTATTTTACCAGGTGCAGGAGAACAAATCTCCTCCATGCCTGGGCTCACGTGGCCACTCGCGCAGCTCCACTGTGGGGCCCTCAGTCATAAATACATCACTGTTGTGCTCTAGTAATAATATAAGAGATTGAGATTTAAAATGTAGGACAAATCTTCCTAGGCATCATCTGAACGAATAATGCAATAGTTTAATGAGACTATAATAATCAGAGAACGTAATAGCATGTTGCTACTGAGGTGAAATAATCCATTTGAATTGGTATCTTTTTATCAACACATTTTTACTGTTATATTGCATTATACATGTAATCTCCTAAGCATGTTACAATCTATTCTGGTTTTATGTTTTCATTTTGTCATTTTGTCTTGCTTAGGCACAGTTTGACAAAGCTTGATTGGAAAGGGCGATACAAATATTCTGCTTACAAGTGATATTTACCTTGGTTTTTCTTGATCTGTTATTTGATGTAAAGTTCTTACACTGCTGTCTCCTTGATAAACAAACTCTTTTTATATATTAAAAAAAGTGTATTGGTGGAAATGATTTCACAACTGAGGGACGATTTCTACTTTTACACGTTCATTTATGATTTCATATCTTCTTGCCCTTCAATGTTTGGATGAAATCAGCAAATTGTACAAACGGCAGACAGATACTCCCTGATATGACAAGCGTAGGAAAGTCCATATAAACGGCATGACAACCATGCATAAAAACAAACAATTCCCTTGAAATAAGAGCTTCAGAGCTGTATAACTTTTCCTCACATCAATAAATAAAACAATCTCTAAATGCATGTATATGAGATTAAAATAAAAGGTCTAATAACATTTCAAGAAGAAATGTGCAAGTATGAAAATGCAGACAAAAATTCTTAGCCATCACAATGCAAGTTTGTGTTCATTATTCAAACAGGCAATATGTTTACCTTAAATGTCTGAGCCTTTAAAATAGCCATTGTGTTATTATTCAAACTGTTGACAGTAGGCGAGTTACCCGCCAGATACAAATAAATTCATAACCATAGAAGAAGAAGCTAAGTTTGTGCTAGTGTTTACTATCGTGCCTCTAGTGGCAGTGCTGAGAATGCAATGCACATTACTTACTTGGCTATCTCACGACCAATTTCTATGTATTTTAGGAGGTGGCTAATTCGTGCAAATTCATACAACCTCATTTGTACGTTTTTGTACAATTTCGGTGAGGGCTGGGGTTAGTTGTGGTCCTTCGTTACGAATTCCTACGAATTTGCCATCTTGTAAAATATGTAAGATTTTTTACAAATCATACGAATTCATATGAATTAGTTGCCGTGAGTTCCGGTTGTTATTTCTAGCACATTTTTAAATCCAAGAACAATAGACCTTGCATAATGAAAGAAATGGTAGAAATGTAAAAAATAGTTTTTGAAAGTTGTAAATAAAACAGATTATTGGAGTACAAGAAAAATATTTCTACTTACAAATTTAATTCAATGCATAACTTGCCGATTCTTTGTAATTGTTTATTAAATTTACTAGCTATTTCAGTTGTTTCTACGCCAATTTGTTTTCAGTGTTCATGCGTAGGCTATGCTTTGGGCCTTTCCATGTTTTGCGCTATACAAGGTACATATTATCATAATCATAAGCACATTAACTTGTTGCACAAATAGTGTTACTGTTTACTGCAATATTCTTTGTTAATTACCTATAGCGCCTAATAAATTGGAAGTCTCACAAAAGCTTACTTTTGCATTGCAAAATAAGGTGGATTGAAATAACTGGATTTTGGTCATGAAAATTTGCCAAATAACGGTGAATGTGGCACCAACTTTAGACTCAACTGTCATCTGAGAGAAATGTGTGGTAAGAAGAGAACCGTTAACATGAGCTCTTTGAAGGAGATCAATGCTGAGACCGCTGTGTTTCAGATGGGGCCCTGTCCTTTACTGTGGCCCCTCTGCATGTGTGGTGTGGTTACGGACTGAGAATGATGGAAAACAACAAGAATCTCCATGCTCTTTCCAATCAACTTTCTGTCTTACTTACTTTCTGTCTGTGTGTCTGCTTCTTTTAACCCACATTCTTTCTCGCTGGTGGTTAGGGTGTGGTCAGGGGATTCTCAGAGCCCCTCTTTTCTGTCGCCTGCCAGCCCGTCTGGCCCAGTAAGGAACAGCTTGGTTATTCTTGGCTTTTGCCGCTTTGTCGTTGAGCCACAATTTAAAACCACTTCTTTATTTTTCATCCAAGTTTTCACAAGGATGTTTTCTGAACCTCACCCACATCAAACAGCACTGTCCGAATTTCCACTTTGTGCTCAGCATGCCATTATTGCGGCTTTGACAGAGAAGTTTCTCGCAGTCAAAGCTTACATTCCGGTCTATAAGCAGAATGTTCCGTTTTAAATAGTGAGCTATCGAGAGAACATCAGTTGCCGGGGTGAGGAGAAGTTCTAGAAAAACACAGGTCGCCCTGACATAGATGTAGCGCTCTTGGAGGAATTGTTGGTCATGTATTCGTCTCATTCAGAGCTGCTTTACTGCAAACAATGACTCAAAGGTTTATGTGTCAGGCATTACGAACCATTGTGTGGAGTGAATGAGTCCGTTCCTAGTCTGGCAATCACGCAGTCTGATGCAATGGGAGAGGCAGGTTCTGTCAGGCAGGTCCGGACCTCCCGGCGCCATGGCCCGTCACATGGCCCAAGGGAAAACAGACATCTTGGCTTTGACCAACAGACTGAGCTCTAAAGGAGAGGAGAAGTACAGGTTTGGACGCCTGTGTTTCTCTCACCATCAATAACAGTGTATGAACCCCTTGGTAGTGAAGCTTGCAAAGAACTTACTAATATTGTTTTCAAAACCCTAAATATTAAATTCGACACACAACTGGACATGAATGATACCTGATGTGCTGTTTCTTTTCTACAGTAAACAATCAGACTTTTGCCTGCCCTTACCAAAAATAATACTTTAAGTTTATTTTATTAAGTATACTTAAGTAAAGTTTAAGTATACTTTATATAGTAAGTATACAAATATCAGTGTACTAGTAGTGTACTTGTAAGTACTATTTCAATACTTCTTGGGATTAAATTGGCCCACTTTCTAGTATATAAAAGCACACTTTTAAGTATACTTTAAGTATAACGGTAGTAAACCTTGAGTACACAACTAGTTTACATTAATGTTTTAGCTTGGACTGCAACTATACTAAAACTGAACTTATAGGGATACTGATAGTTTACTAATTAAAATACTTGTAGTATCATTTTGAAGTATAGTCTCAGTAAACTACTAGATTAGTAGTTTTTTTACTGCAAGTATACTCGTACGTTTTCTTTAAGTGAACTTTACATCATACTTTAAGTGTACTACTATGTCCCTATTTAGGTATTAATTTTGTATAGATTTTGTTATATGAATATCTGAACATACAAAAGTATTTTAAACATTTTAAAAACATTTTATTCTAGCTTCATGCATTTTTATTCTAGCTTCATGCATTCTTTTTTAAACACTTGAATGTGGCTAAGTTTCATAAAAAATAAAATAAAGAAATAAACAACATTTTGAACAAAAAGCAGAAAAAAGACTGGATTGGATTCAGAATGATAATCAAGTCGATCAACACCCAAAAGCTTGACAGTCATTATTACCTCTTCATTGGTGATATTTTATTCATAACTTTACACGGTTTTGATTCTGTTTTATGTCTGATAATCGTGTTAGATTACACGTGGAAGCATCTGTTGTTTTGGTTTCTTCTTCACTTGTGTTTTTCTTATTCTGTGCAGAAGATGTGTACTAGCGCCTCCTGCCATATAACAATGAAAACAGATTCTAGAAGCACAAGTATAGCTCGAATATATTTAGACTTTTTCTAAGTATAAGACAAGTATACTTAAATTTACATTCATGCATTTAGCAGACGCTTTTATCCAAAGTGACTTACAGTGCATTCAGGCTGTACATTTTTTTATCAGTATGTGTTCCCTTCGAATTGAACCCACAACATTTTGCGCTGCTAACGCAAAGCTCTTCCACTGAGCCACAGGAACACTTGAATAAATGTAATTTTAAGTATATTTCTGAAAAGTACATAAAAAGTGGACTAAGAGTATACTTTCCTATTTTTATTTTTAAAGAAATACCAATAGCACACTTAAATAAACTTCTTTTTCGTAAGGGTGTTGGACAATAATATGGGCAAAGGATCCCAAAAACTCACACTGAAGGAGGGAGCAAAGTTATATAATGACTACTATATAGAATATAGAATGACAAGCATCCAAAGTTTCTTTTTTCTTCTAAAAATGTTTCATTTCGATGTAAAATCACAACATGCGAATTCATACAAAATGTCAAATAGTTAAATTTTCTCATGATTTTCTCTGTCATTTATGGTTTCATATTTGAATAAGGAAATATAATTTAAATTAAAGTGATAGTTCTCCCAAAAATGAAAATTACCCCATGATTTCCTCACCCTTAAGCCGTCCTGTATATGATTTTTTACTTTCAGGCAAATGCAATCAGAGTTATATAAAAATTTCCTGGCTCTTTCAAGCTTTATAATGGCAATGAATGGCGGTCAAGATTTTAAAGCCCCAAAAAAGTCCCACCATCATAAAAAGTTCTCCGGGTGAATAAAGTCCTTTCAATGCATTTGTTTAAGAAAAAATATCCATATCCATATTTAAAACTTTATAAACCGTAATCTCTAGCTTCCGCTAACTGTCACTCACACGTTCATGAGAGAGGGGTGTTCCAGCGGATGACGGAGGA